>JAULBU010074016.1:0-29139 GCA_032358235.1 Odonthalia washingtoniensis | reverse complement strand
TCCTGAAATGGGGAAAAGTGCATGTTTGACTTTTTCCCCCTTTTGTTAGCCTTTTTTTCCAATCTTTTCGTTACTTGAATATGAATTGGGTCGGTATCCTACCGGAACCATTTCAAGTATGATTTAAAGGAGAGGTTTCTATACTGGAATTGTGCATCTTGACTGGAATTGTGCATCTTGAAATGCCTGAGATCCGAAGCTAAGTAGAAAAGCAAATATGAGAAATATTGTCAGTTCACGTTCACCTTCTGATGGATGTTCCGCATTACTTTATCCAGCGCTATGTGCAGCAGATGAATATGAAGCCAATATATTGATTACTGACGAGTACGATTGAAAATGTTGGAGATGGTTTGTAGACTTATGAAAAAGTGAATGAATAATATGATCAGAAAGGTTTAAAAAAGGGGATGAAGTATTAAATATTACGGGTGTTGAGTTGATTAGATAAGACCAGTTGCGTATCTTTTTCACAGACAGTAACGTAAATAGCAGATTATAGAACGATTTTAGAAATATAAGGGTTCGATTTTGTCGCCGTGTTTTGATGTTCGACATAAAACGTTTTGAGGAGACGTAAGGTGGAAAATTGTATCGGCGGATGTTGGCTCATGTGATCTGTATGAATTCACAGGCAATAGGTTATTTAATATTAGTAGAGGGTGGTAGCAACAGCTCTTATAATTTTGAAAATTGAAAGAAAAAATCGGGAATTTTTGCGAAAAACGAATTTTTGCAAAAATTCCCCATCCGACTGGACAAAAATCTTCTTTTTTACATTTTTTTAAAATTTTGTACAGTACATGGGAGCGGTGAACCCAACATTATTACAACATATACGGTTGTATGTTTTTGTATGTAACGTACAAATGCAAAAACCGATGTTACGTAAAGATTATTACAGTACTGATAAGTTAACATTTTAAATTAACTGTCGTCATTGACTAACAACAAAGTTTGCGGGATCATATCATTGCAAGATATTTCAATATGAACCTTGGACGGCTTTCCTCACCTTTAAGCAACCATTTTAACTTGCAATCAACTCAATACCATCAAATTCAACATTAAACAGAGTTCCTTCGACATATTTCAACAAGTAACGAACGACAACAAAATGTCAACAATGACGAGCTCATCAACGATACCGCCACATCTGAACCGTTATCTGCTTGTGGAAGGGGAGACGATATTTCACAGGTCGTTACTTGGTGAGCAGTATTAAATGGATATTACATCGAAGGGTATTGGAACAGGTGATATGGTTACATTATTCTGCCAGACTGTACTTCTGCAAATGATTTCACCATTTTCAAAATTCAACAGGGCAACGGATGCACCAAAAATTTCACAAGTCGCGGTTTGGAGTACGTTAGTAACAAGGCGGACGTTTCGTGATCAGAATGAAAATGTTTGGGAAGTTAGCAAATGGAACATTGACTCAATGGGGGAAAACCCGACAGTCTGGATAGGATCATCATCGAAGTGCTTGCCATCAACGATAAGTACAAGAAAATGCCATACCCGTATTATGTGCTTTCAACAGTAATAAAAAATCCCGAGGCACTGGATTATATGGAGTAAGAGGAATATCTGTGCACTGCTGGGATCACCACGTAATGACTAGCTTCGTGGAATCGAAAGAAGTGGTAATTGAAATGGTAACAAACGATGCGGAGGATGATGTTAATTAGTTGAAACTGCATAAGTGCAACATTACTAACTATAAGACAGTGGAGGTATTTCTAACAGTACAAAAAATAAGAGCTGCCAAGAATCCGCTTCGTGACGTTGGCACAAAGAAATGAGATAATCTCGTGGAGTCGTTTCAGAAGAAGAAGTACGAAGTCAGCTATGGAATAATATCTACTACATTTGAAGAGGCTGATCTCCCGGAAGTAAATGACGATGATGCGTTAGATGCCGTTTATGAAATGTTTACTCGGGACGATGATAAACTGTCTTTACGTGAGGAAAACACACTGATTTTTGTCGACAGCCGTCACCAACTTGCTGAAATCCAAGTTTTGTCGAAAAGGGAGACTGATAAGACGTTGGACTGGACAAGGTAACCCATTAGTACTATGCTAGTATCCAGAAGAGATAAGATCTCGATGACACCATGGGAGGTGGTCATCCTCAGTAGGACTAAGGACATATCATTATCACAGGAGAAGAAGGATGTATCATTTATTGATCTAATGTTGAGCATCATTCGATATGCCAAGATGATCAAGGAAGAGTATGGTAAACATTTTGTGTTGACAAGGACACATTATGTGGCTAAAGACATGCATCGTTGCAGTTTCCTGGATAACAAGGGATCAAGTACGTACGCTCCTTATGCACTGGTTGTGAATATTTGTGTAAAATACGAGTCTGTTATGAAATGGTTGAAGACAATTGAGCAATTGAAGGATGGGGAAGAGTCTGGAAAATTAGGCGGAACATATTTTGACAGTGGATTTCTCCGGGATGGAACAGAGTAAGATATCATGCTTCTTCTTGATAGGGCGCAAGCATATTTCGAATATGGAAACAGGGCGTCGTTCAATGCCAAAATTTTCTACAGCTTTGGTGATACCTTTCTAAACGCAATGAATGAACTGTTAAAAGAATTGGAAATAATGGCTTTGACCTGGACCAAGAACATGTACTGAAGACAATGAAGGAACTCATGGAAACCGTCATTGCAGAGACGAGGATAAGATCGCAGAACAGTCATACTATTTTTTGCAATCACATGAAATTAATAGAGTTTGGATCAGGTAGCAACGCTACCAAGCTGGAAATCCGTGCGGAAAATCGGCTTGCGAGACTTGTTAAGAATATAAGGAAACACTTCTTCGAAGAACATGAACCATCAACCACAAAGAAAATAAACGATGGAATGAGGGTGCATGGAGGAAGTCAAGTGAGAACAAGAAGTGGAAGAAAACGAAAACAGACTACCGCCATCATAATTGATAGCGACTATGATTCACCCCCTGTACCTACGAAAAATGTCACGAAGAATTACGGAAAGGAATTAGAAGAAATAATAGAAGATTTGGAATTAGATTTGGATCCACCGGCCCCTCAAGCAAAACATTTGGAACCATCGGCACCTCAAAACCAAACTACACCTCCTGAAACACCTCCTCAACGTAAAGAATAACTGGAACCGTTCGATAGCTCCATCCATCCTATGGTACCCCCTACATGTATGTGCAGTACAAGAACGAAAAATAGCACAAAGGTGCAAAGATGTAGTTACCATTGAACATATGTTACTGCATAGAAAATACAGGTTCGGGAACCCAAATGAACAGGCTATAAAATGCGAAGAAGGTCTAAGAATGTCTAGAGACTAATATGGATATGGTATAATTCCTGGTGGTTGCAAAAATGTGCTTTAGAAGATAACAATAAGGGACACCTGGACGTTACTAAGGTCAGAAATTATCCGCAATGGTCATCGTCTGCATATCTTTTTCGAGTATGATCACATCATAGGTTTAGGAAATATGGCATGGATGTGGGCTGCAAAGAAGAAAATATACCATATGGATGCATTGAAATATTTGGATGAAGCCGGACGATGGGGTTATGCATTTCATGACGAATTTAGTGGTTTTGGACAAGCTTTCTTTGCTAGCAAGAAGAAACAACTGGATAGTGAAGGGTACTACATTTTTGATGGCATTTCTGAACCGTTAGAATTAGAAGACAAGAAATTAGAAGATTGTTTTGAAGAGTTTCCAACCACAAACACTGATGCTTTTTTTAAAGAATGGGAAGAAACGTTTCCAGGGGAGGAATTGAAAGATGAAGACAACAGACAAGACTGGAATCCCATCATAAACAGAGGCGATGCTGAGAATGATGAAAATGGCAGGAACAAAGGAATTAGCCGTTACTCCAGTACAAGAGCATTCCTGGAAAAGTGCATTGGTGATTATGGATAACAATGAAAAATGGCGTACAGAAATTCCAATAGCAGTGGTCGATTTCTTCTCATTGGTAGAGATCGCCCACAGGCGATGGGCAATCTCTACCAGTGAGAAGTCGTTATGACCATGCTGCGCCGCAGCATGGTCATAATAACTTTGAAGTTAGAAACAGTGGCTCGTATGGATATTTTACAATTACAACCGCTGATAAAGCTATATCTCTATGGATTTCACCGGGGTCCCATCGGTATGTTCATTACAGCGAAGTGGGATAGGAACGTTTAGCAAACATCCTGGAATTGAATGAAATTATAATTTATTTCAATTACAGGATACTGGATAGTATACTAACCCCCTACAATATATTTTCATTGGACACGGCTATGTGCAACATGCTGGTGCGGGATGGAGTGGAAGTCATGATCTCGGATACAATATGTATATTATTCCCGAAGATATTAACTTGAGAGACGCCATTTAGTATGCGTTTGGTCGGTCACTGCGGCGGAGAGATCATCCTCCAATTAAGAATGTTTCACAAAAATCAAGCATCCCTCCTAATGCAGGTAGTTATGAAGATGATGGTGAAGAAGATGATGGAGATGATACGGATTACGAGCATGCAAAAGTGATAATACCATCTCTTTGTTAAAATTTGTGCTACCCGGATTAGTACCATTTTTTTATTGACCTCACAGTTTCTGGTGATGTCTTGAATGGTATAGTAAAATGTACACCATTGTTATATAGAAACAGCAAAGACTTTGATATTTTATGTTTACTAACTGTCATTCCTTTCACGTTGTGACATTCTGCACCGTTAACAGCTGCTTGAAACACCAACAACAGCAGGTAAATTAAATTCACTATGTTGTAAATAATCATTTCAATTTGAAATTATTTTACTGTGTCAAGTTTTGAAATTGAAAGTTTTGTCCAGATGGACAAAAGTTTTCTTCATTTTTCAAAATTATGAGAACGGTTGCTACCACCCTCTACTAAAATCTATCACCATCCAATTCGACAACCATTTGAAGAAAAGTTACACGATTAAAAAATCAATATGACCATTTGCTGTTTTAAAAGGACTGAACGGTTGCTTGACCATTTGCTGTTTTTTGAAAGGACTGAACGGTTGAAAAAGTATGACGAAGAGAAAGAATTGTTTTTTGGAAAATGCAGGGTAGTACGTAAATTAACCTGGGATCTACCTCCAGGAAATGGCTATAAAAGCAGGACTGCGAACATTTACTAAGATTATTTTTCACTTCCTTCCGTTTTTAAGCATTGGTATTTTCCTTCCCCCCCCATTAACAATGTGCTGGGGGATACGGTGTAGGAGTCCATGAAGGGGGGTCTATCGCAGACGACAAATGTGGACTTGGATTCCTCATAACTGTTGACCACATGGTGATGCTGAGTTAGGATTTTTCCTCTGCGGTGGCTTCCACTTTGCGGATACCAACACAATTCTATTTCTGTATAGTTTTCATACTTGGAGTCCATGGGGTGGGGGCTATCGCAGAGAATGGATGCGAATTTGGCTTAATAATGTAACCTATTAATCACATGATGTTGCTCATTTTGGATTTGTCCTCTGCGGTGGCTTCCGCGTTGTGGATACTAACACCAAATCTTTCTGTATAGTTGTAATTGTATTAAAGCTATGCCGCAGGATTTGGTGACAGTATCCACAACACCTAGTAGTCGGGGTCCATGGGTGACAACTTGTCACCCATGGACCCCGACCACTAGTATGTATATGGTCATCACATTGGTTTGTTGAACAAAGCAATGTGGTGATAATATACAGGAAGATGTTAAAAACATTTTTAAAAGAGAGAAAGACGGTCCTCTTGATGAAATGTTCAAAAACATAATTAATGCGTTCGTTCACCTGATGACTACGACGTGGTGGGTGAAAAGTTACACACTTTATGAAACCTTCACATAGTGGTGCAGTGAAACAATGTTCTCCTGTTTACACAGCGAAACAAATAGCACGTCTTTTGTTCAAAGACGTGCACAAAACCCCACTGTTTCAACTTCTGGAATTTCATCAATAGTTCAAGCGAAGGGAATCTACTGGCGACAACCTTTTATAAACAATACCGTGCTGTCCGTGCTCATCATGGATCACATTTCCAAAAAACAGGGAAAATGACATGATTCAGAGACTACTGACTTACGGGAAATAGAAAATGACAAAGCATACCACAATGGGTTTACTTTCGTACCATCTATTGCGAAAATTATGTGCAGAGTCTGTCCGGCGTACTGCCAGGGTATTGCATCACAGTCTTATGGTGTCACATTCTAAGTCGTTCTTTATAATGGAAACAGTCAGATCGTCCCTATTTGTTCAAGTTTTCAAGTTTTCAAGTTTTCAAGTTTTCAAAAATTCAAAAATTCTAACAACTGTTAAAATTTTGGAATTTTGGATTGAAAGCTTTGAATCCATTTCATGTATTACATCTATTCAATAAATCTAATAATTTTGAAATAATAGATTCAATTATTGGCTACTGCAATACCGATCTTTCCCATGACACCAACCGTGATCCCCACCGTATGTTATTTCCGACATCGTTTCAAAAATCAACTGACATCCAACAACAATCGTTACGAAACAGTTTGTATGAAATACTAGGTATTTAAAATATTCCACCGACATATTAACCATTTTCAAACTGAATTCAATACCATGCAACTACAAGAAAAGGCAACAAGTACAACCAGCAGGAACAGTATCAATTGGTTGCACAGGTCGGGTATGTTCTCCATCCTTTGCGATCTATGGGTCACCCACTGACACCAGGGAAGTCGATGACGTACTATATACAATATTCAGTGCTGATGTAACAGACAGATCTATGTCTGCCGATAAAATGAGCGATTTGTCAGCTGTCACAAACCAATTGTTGGCACTTTCAGATGATATAGGGTTTTATGCTGTCGGAAAGCTTATCTAGTTTCTTCTAAAAGAAACTTACAATACAGATATTGTTCGTAATGAAATAATAAGAATTTTGAAGCAATTTATATCACTTGTCGACAAAAGAGTCACTAAGAGTGTAATGGACCATGGTTTACAAAAAGTTGAGGTTGCATACAGCACTGCTTCAGACGATAATAGAAAGGCCTTTTTTACAAAAACATCATTGGGGACTTGCATACAGAAATGAGAGTGGTAATTGATAATGACGTAAAATTCGGACCATGTTACAACAAACTAGAACGTGAATATGTTTCTCATCCGCTACATTCAAAATTCTTTACAGATCTGTACATGTACATAAGAACAAAGATTATGTGCAGTGAGTCTTCTCAAGTTGAAAGGAATCAAAGTAGAGTTACAATGCCGAATGCTTCTGTTGGAATGTTACAGATATATACAGATAAAATAGCAACAACTTTGAAGTCGCATTCGTTAATTGGATACCCCGTACATGTCATATTTCTTAATATGTATATTGAAACAAGACGTTTCCTCATAAACCATGTATATAATTTGGTTGGATTCCTTCCTGTCGGCTTACAAGGATCACAGTCACAACGGGATGGAGAACAGTTATATTTCGACGATGGTGAAGGTATTGATGACGTTATTTCCATTGTTGACCATGTACCACTGACCTCTTCGTCACGGGGAAGGGATGATAAAATTGATTCTCTTCACAAAGCGATGACTATGATTATTGAGCCGTTAGTTGAACATTCTTTGGGAGGTTTTAATGTTTCAACCAAAAACAATGTGATATGTAATTGTTTCCCTGTTATATTTTCATATTGTTGTGATATACCAGAAAGTAAAGACATGTCAGGGGTTTTTCACAATTTTACACCGAAAATTCCATGCGTGAGTTGCTTAGGAACCTTACGGGGCTTCAAAATAGGAACGATTTCTGCATGAAGAACTGTTTACTAGGTCAAGAGTAAGAGAAATGAGATTTCTGATTTGTTGAAATTACCAACCTTAGCATCAGCAGCACCACAGAAGAAGCTCCTACAGAAAAAATCTCAATAAAATATGCAGGAAATTTAAACTGTTCCGTGGATCCAGTTTTTAGAAAGTTTAACAACAATACATCCTCTTCTTCTCGTTCCAGGACTTTTTTCAATGTTTTCATATGAACCATTGAACAACCTTCATCTCGGTACATCAAAGGCAATTAAGACATGTTTCATGACATATATTTCATGTCCAAATTTATTCATGCAAGGATTGGACAAACGCAGAAACGGAAAACATTCCGGTCACAGCGCACAGCTTTATTGCGGGCTTGAAATTCACTTCTCACAGCAATAGAAATCATTTTGGCGCTCCCGGTTCTCGTGTTGACTTATCATCAAAGAGGGATTCGCAGCATCTGAATGGTTTTTTCAAACTAATTACATTCGAGGGATGTTAGAGGATAATGATTAAAATTGTTGGGATATTATTTTACTATTTGTAGCAGCATATATCGATGGGGTTACTGGTTATCAAGATAATTCACCTCTTAGAACTATTTGCACAAGTTACACAACTTTAATGAAAGATTTGCTTTTTGACAATACACACCACGGATGGTCAGAGGAAAAGATTGCTGACATTAGAAAACGAATATCACTTCTTAAATTGCAGTGCATAGAAACGTTTGAGGAACATTGTGATACTGGAATTCATACATTGAAGTTCCATCTACTAGAACACGTGTTATAATATCTCTCCAAATTTGGAGGTTTTAATATAATTGATGCTTCACCTTACGAGCACGGCAAAACATTCTTTAAGAAATCATATAGTTCTACTTCCAAAATATTTGCAACACGAATAGATGAATTTGTAAAAAATATGGACCAAAAAAAGCTTCTTTACGACGTAGTTCGAAGCATGTTGCGTTTCTTAACAATGGTATCAACACGAATTTTACACAACATTCATCGAAAACGGCGTCTCCAGTATATTCCAGTGAACAACGATCTACATATTTGGTGCGCGATGGGGTATCGATTTAATTGTAGAAAATACAATCCATGACACGAGGAAAGGAGCAATGGAACGAGGCTACAATTCAATATCTCTCTCATATATTCTTTCATTTATCACGTACCTGTCTGAAAGTCTTTACTAATAAAATTCGTAACTATTTACTCGGTAATGAACATTTGTTTACGGACTCTCAAATTGCTGTTTCTTTCGCCAAGTAGGGGTATATAATTGGAGGCCATCTTCCCACTCCGACACAGTATGATAGTGTCAGAAATATTGTGCATCACCGCCCCCGCCAAAACACTGTTGCAATAGGGAACGAATTTTTGCAACTACAAAATTTGGCCCTAGTATGAAAACCAGGAACAATTTCGTTCATATCAAGGGTGGTGATACAAATAATCCGGTTTACTATATCGAAAAAGTGCTACTTTTATTGCACATAAAACCGTTTCAAACCACGTTCAAGAAAGAAATGGCTTTCGTTCAATACATGGATTCACCAAGCCTTTGAATAACGTCGACAAAATTGTAAACTATGTTTGCTTGCGTTAAAAACATTTGGCGAAGTGGACGACACAATACCCCGTGATATTACAACATCTATGGAAAACATTTTGAAGACAGGAGAGCGGTACGGAATCATCAATTTTGATGCCATTTGTTCATTAATACATGTTCTCAGGTCTAATTTCAGAATTGATTCCTTTACCGAACAATTACCATGGCCAAAGCAGCGGCTTTATATTGATAGTTTCTACTGGTAACGTCATTCGCTAAAGTGTGAAGAAACGAAAAAGGAAGAAGACAATTCCCACACATGACATCGTAGTGGATGTTATTTTATATAAAAGAACATTTTCTTTCCTACTAATATTACCCCTTCTTTCAATTTATTTCGCTACTTTCTTCACCTTTGAATATATTCCTATGAACGTGTCCTTCTATATATGGAATTCCAAGGTTAATAATACTTTTACAATCAGATGGTATTTCTCAGATGTAACAGTCATGTATAATTCCACATTCTGTTCCAATGTATTCCAGAAACCAATGCGAGCTTTCAGCAATAAAATGTTTCTTCGGATTATTCATCTTTAAAATTATTGTGGCGTTACGTTCCATTTCTTTCAGACTAACTTCCTCTTTATCCACTTCACAATCCGGAACTTTCAACTCTTCGGGCTCCCATTCTTCTACAAAAAATCTCATTTTTCCAATTAGCTGTTCAGTTGCTAGTTTCACAAATTTCGAATACATTTGGCTGAATTACTGTTGGCGAATCCCATCACTGTATCTTTCCACAGTTAATAATTTTACGAAACTATAAATCCACGCATCTATGCGAGGAATACTCATGATGGACCCTTCCAAAATATTTCCTTCTTCTTCCTTCGGTATGTATTCCATGAAATCATGCCAAATTGCAGGACCAATTTTGTTATGAACAAATTCAACTTCTCTTCCTCGTCCTCGTCAAATTTCCATCAGGTTCTGATGCAGTGACTTCTTCATGTAACTGCATATCAGCACATTTGGCAATGCGACACCACGCCATGTCTAATATCCCGTTTCTACTTTTTCTCAATATACTGCTCTTCGCGACATCTATTTTCTTTCCTTTCCTTTTCGCCAGCTTCTTTCAAATTAAACCTCGCCATTAACGAAACATACCCAAGTGCTTCAAACAATCTGTCCTTTGCAACTCTTTTTATTGTACCAAAGAAATCATATGTCATCTGCCTTACTCGCAACTCTAAAGTGCCAAGTTTTGAAAATGCTTCTACAACATCATTTCTCAACTCTAAAGTCGAATAGATGTGTAAGATTTCTCCACATGACAGTTCCAGTCGGAGTAAAGCGTAGATAATATTTTTCTCGCTGCTGACAGAGGGAACATATATATCCTTGCAGTTTCAAAGCAAGTGGACATTACATTGGATCAATGAAAGTTCAAACTCCGTTGAACGGAGTTGGAACTTTACTTGATCCGTCAACACGTTTGATTCCACTTTCCAGCACCGTTTCCGAGCGATTGGTCCAGTTTCTTACATTTCCATCTATATTTGAATTCAACTCACATGTTTCCTTACATGCCCACTTATTCATCCTCTGGTAAACTGCAAGATAAATCCCTGAATATCTCGTAGATAATCCATTGATCATTCTGTCCACATGCTTTCCACGGTTCTTGTTGTTCGAGACCATTTTCGAAACAATTCCTTATTTAGCACATCTAGGCTCTGAACGGACCCTTTCAAGTCGATATTTTTTGCCTCGAATTTCATAATTTAAGATTGAAGCTTGATTAAAATATATTTCTTCAACAATTCATCGCTTTTTCAGTACAAGATAACTTGAACTCATTCATGTTAATAGATATTCTTCCATTTTCACTTGTCAATTTGCGAACATCTTCTTTCAGTTTTTTATATTATTCTATGTTTACTTCTTTGGTTGGAAATTATAGGTCGTTGATGGGACTAACCACTTCTGTATTAACTGTATCGTCCCCTGGACCGTTCTGAATGGCATCACTCACTGTCCTGAAATCCATGTTCTCAGTATTACAACTATCCACCCCACTACTGTTGGATTAAGAAAACTAGGACGAGTACTGCTTAATCTGCTCATATCACTACTTCTCTTTCCACGACGCCCACGGACCCTACATTTTGTTTGACCACGACGTAGAACAGGCACTTAGACTGATGCGTTGGATGAACATCCTTCAATTTCCTGTTCCGGATCATCATTTCCATTTCGATCACCTCTTGCCGTCTTCAACGGGGGTTCGGAACTCTCCAATGTGATCCTTATCCGCCTTTGGAAAGTTTTTTCAATTTTGCCTTTTCCAGTCTTTGTGTGGGTTGCCTTCCTCGCCTACGATTTGTCATATTCGATTTACGATCAATACCTTTTCGACATATCCTTATGTATAATCGATACTCATGAAATGGAATAAATTTACAGCACGTAGTGATGAATGTAAGACAGTGTATGAAACATAACTGGAATATTTATTGCATTTCTTTATTTTAATTGTTGCTATTTTAATAACTTGGACTTTTGAATTATATACTTTGCACTTTTCCATTTTACATGTTTTGAACTCTTGCAATTTATTATTATGAACGATTGAATTTTTTGCAATGTGCACTTTTATATTGGGCTTTAAATGAGAGAAAACGAAGCACAAGAACAAATATAATTAAACAGACGATCTGTCGATGCCTTCGACATCGAACTGATCGATTCGAGTGATAGGGACGAGATGAGATGACGCCTAGAGGCGACACTGCATGGAAAAAAGGTGTATGGAATCATTTTAATGCTATGTAGCAATGAATGTGTTGTTGAATATCTAAGAAATACGTTCAATGCTACATAGAATTAGAATGGTGCTGTTAAAGCAATATAAATGAAGCAAGAAGATGTGGTGGAAATTCACCGGAATAATTGTGTACTGTTTTAATTTTCGTTTCTATTGCTAACTGAGAACTGTCTTTATCACGTAGGACTAATAGAATAGAATAAAGTCAGGTTGGCAACTGTCTTCAATGTGTAAAGTTTTCTAACTGTGGCGAAAGTATACTTTCGCCATAACGAGTTTTAAAATAGTAATGATATCATTATTAATAATGAATTTATTGTTTATTCGTTTAGTGTAACGAATTAAATTGGGTTTATATACAGATTACTGTGCACTATTACAGTTGTACTGTAAGAAATTACGTATCTAAATTTACAATGTAAATTGAGATATGTAATTTACCGTTGTCTACAAGTACTGATGCCATCGATACTGAAAATCGTTCTTTTCTTTTCAGAATGATAAGCAACGTAATACAAACATTTCATTTTTGTCGTTGTTCTTTGCATAGGAGGTGCAATCAATTCAGAAAAACAAAAGCACGTTACAACGGAATCAGGTAATCAGATTCCATTACTAATTGTCAGAAAACTTCTTCCAGACACACTTATAACGGCATTTCATCTTTAATCCACGAATAAAAATAGTCTTACTTAACATCACTATCACTTCATCAGAAACTTCATCCGGAGACACTCACTAGCTCCTTTAGAAGTACATACACACCACCGATTCTCGCCCAAAAAACGAAAATTAAAGTTAAAATCGCTTCATGGCCCAAGTCGCACAAACTAATCCATCCATCGATGACTTCAACTCTGTTCATCTCGTATGTCAATCATCAACATACCATCATGTTTCAATGTCGCCAATGACACCTTAATAAAATCGCCTTCGTTTAATAAATTTAGAATATCAGTCTTCATAATCGTCACCATGAAGGGCCACACTACAAAGTATGTTACATATTCTCTACTCCGCTCGCATCTCCATGATCATATTTTGGATCGAATTCTTGTCAGTAACTCAAGTAACTAACAAAAATGACAAATTACCCCTCTTGGTCGCCGCAACATTGACAATCCTAATATAGATTATCACATGTCATTATGACAACAATAAGTCCTATATTATTATATCCTCAACAAACCCTATCACATCAAAACATCACCACACTCTTCATCATCACCCGATTGAAATCTCTGCAATTCAAAATTCAACCCTCTATCTCCACAACAGTAAAAATGGTAAGAAAACACGCACGACATAATTGTCGTTTGGCAGCTGCTAGTACTACTAGAAGCGCTGAAGCCCTATTTTATGTAAACGTAATGTAAATGGTCAAATGGACACAAGTGAAAAAAAATATATGGAGTAGATATGAATGAACTATTTAATAGGAGTGGTTTATTATTACGAGTATCCGATTAAATTTGAAATCTCATCCTTCAGTTTTTGTGAAGCAACATCATGGCGATGATAGCATGAAAATTCACAGAGTTTTACGGGCTTTTGCAAATGAAACTGAGAATAGATACAGGCCTATATTCACAACGGAACGTTATTTATTCTTTGACGTGGGATTTGCCCTAGATTCCTCATTCTGTCATTTGTATGGTGATGATGGATCTTTTTTCACAATTCCTCTTCATGATTTCTGCCTTTTACGAGACATAGTAGAACTATAAAAGCTACCAGCGTCAGCGCTCGATACGATCTTACCTCCAGAATTGGGTGACGACGAAAAAGGCAATGATTATTTATTGACGCACATATTTCTGGCATCAATAACGGATCGCATACTATTGGTCGTTTCCCAAATTATTTCATCTTTTAATAACCATATTCAGTTCGGTTATAATTACCACATGCCATCCACAACAGCGATACCAGCACCAGCACATTCCTCAAAACCAACTGCTAAAACCTATGACCCCAATTACCAAACATAACCACATACAATGGATTTAACACGACCACCCCGATCCTTTATCAAATTCAATAGGTGAATTGGGGATCCTTGAATTAATAGTTGCATACGTTGTTGAAGTTGAGACTGGGATAGAAGAAGAAAATATAGAAATTACATCAAATGATACAAATGTGAATATTAAATTGAAGACGAATAAGGAATTGAGTTGTCGTTGCAGAACAAGATGTAAGAGGTCTATATGCAGATGTAGTTGTTGGTTTGGCAGGTGCCGCAGGTGCTATGATTCTGATTCCTTTTCATGAATATTTAAAACGATTTCAACTTTCTTCAGATGGACTTCCTTCACATGACCGTGTCGCATTTTCAAATTCTTTTTCGTCATGGTATCTATGTATTGTAATGTATCCCATGGAAGTCGTCCGTTTACGATTACAAGCTCAAGGTAGTGTTGCTCGTAAGAGAATAAATGTCACTAGTGTTGGTGTTGGAACCAGCAGTAAAACTGAAGGTGGCGTGGAAGTGTGGAGAATACCGTTGAATACAGAGCGATCATGGACTGTTTCAAGCAAATTTTCGATGAAGAGTTGGTGCGATCATATTACAAAAGTATTGGATCGAGTATCATCCCTACTGTCCCACAAAGTGCCATTGGTCTTTCTTGCAATGAAAACATTTTACGGTTCACTACATACTTTGTTCGATGGTACAACATATAGATGCTAACACAAGAAGGGGAGACGTATAAAAACTACGATATCGCAGGGGAAAAAGGGATAAAATAAAAAACAACCTTACAATGTGAAAAAATATTATTTTTCACTATCGTTCGTCATTCCCAGATATTCATTCAACCATCGTTTTAGTCGCCATTATCATTCATGTACAATGTTTTCTTATAATTTCATCACAACCATTATTAAGCATCATTTTCTTCCAACTAACATCTTTGTTCAATTCTTTCGTATTATTAGCTGTCACATTCTCACATCTAGCTTGCTCCATAACACTTTTTGCAAAATCAACGAGACTGTTCCCATCTTTCGAAATATTGACTACATCAATCACACCGGATTTACACAAAGCGTCAATCCCTTTGGCGTTATGCAACACTACCATTCGAGGGTTTAAACCATCAGGTAAGCCAGCATCAAAGTGTTTTACTCGTTAAACCTACTAAGCTTGATTGGCATAACCAGCTCCATACCCCATTCCCACAGGAAACGTCACCAATGATGTCAACGTTATAAACAGTTATGACATCAGCAGTAACAACTTCACAAATTGTATAATACCATTTCTTTTTATTCACACTAGAGGGGGGCGGTATTGACACACCAACTAATAACGTTACCCGCAAATAAACGGACAGTAATTAATGACTGAGTCGAATCATTTCCTGACGTGCTTCCTCATCTTTCATTTCCGCAAATATATGAAGATTTAATGGCACCGGAATTTCAGTCGACATTGATTTTGCTCGCTTGCATGGTGGTTCTACTTCACAACTTTGTATCAATGCTTTTCCGATGATATAATTCATTATCAACTTCCTTGCTGATATTTCATATTGTTGACTGCTAAAATCGTGCTCTTTATATTCAAATTGCTCGATTTGTCGTGGATTTCCAACCGCCGCCATCGGACCACAACCACTCTCGGTCGTCGATAGATGATATTGAGGAATATTTCTAGATAAAGCCATGTTAGAGTTATTATTTACGACGTTCCCATTGGAAGTGGTGGAAGCAAAAGAAGTTGCCGAATTCGCAGCAGAAGTCGTCGTGGTATGTTTGTCATTGGTAGTTAGTCGAATTAATGGCCCTGAAGAACTTTGTTGTGAATTAGGTGTCGGGTCTGGATCTGTGTCGATAAAATATGACGCCGTGGGATTCTTCTCCTTAGCATTACCATGACTTGTTTTTTACATTGAAATAGTTACTATTTCTATCGCCACCAGCTTTTACAGCAGCATCCAGGTCACGTCGGCGCGGTGATGACGAAGGACGAGGTGGAGACGATGTAGTCTGTAAACAAATCATTACATTTTCTTATGAAATATAAATTTTCTTGTGAATAATAAATCATCCACAGAAATTAAATTAGAACATGTTGACACAAAGAAATACTACGACGGAAGGTAGTGAGATTCATCATGAATTATAAGATATGGTTCCCTAAATGAATAATCAAGACATTGCATTTATTCAACTTTGATTGGCTGCAAGAACTTGAGATGGAAATGGAGGAGAGGGAAGAAGTAAAAGAGCAGAAAGAAGCATGTAAAGGATCTTTTCGCAGTTGAATCGACCATGATCGGTTGAAGATGTTGGATAGTTGGTGCAAGATTAGGGCGGGAGAAAGAAAAGGATGCTAAATAACGTATTGGCCATCACGAACGCAAGCGGCGACGGCCGAGCCCATCCCACAAACATTAGTGGAACGAAATGGTGTAGAACCTCCTGGAAGTGGGTACTGAGGGGCTACCAACATCAATTGTGTGCTTTATTGCTCTTCCTCCCCTACTAGTCGAGCCACCAATCTTCGCCCCTACTTCCCCCCTTTACACGTGTTCTCCCTTTTTTCTTTTCGTAGCACAACGTGCAGTGCTTACACACCTGTAGGCTTGGGCCTACAGGTCTGTAAGCACCATTAGTTTTAGAAAATAAAAGCCCTCTCGCCGGCACCAACTGGTTGCCAACAAGACAGGCATCTTTCCCCTGGTAAGAACTAGACCCCAACTTTCGCCTGAACTAACATCAACCCTAGCGAACCAACTACCAGCTGAGTCTCCATACGGGAAGGTAAAAGACGATCTATCAGTGCTCCCCCACGTTCGCGACTCCATCAGGGCCCCACTGGTCGTGTTGAAGCACGGGATCGTCCGACCTTCCTCCATCGCCCATGACGGTGTTTACAGTCCACCATCGTGAGGGGATCCATTACCTAATCCAGTGCCACCTCTACCTCCTACAACTGGTACCCACAATCCGCTACGGGTGGGGCACTTCAGGGTTTTTTTCAAAAATTCGTTTCCTGATTTTTTTCAGCGAAAAATTAGAAATTGAATTCTTTGCAAAATAGCAAACTCCACTTTGACAAAAACTGTTTCTGATTTCGGTACATTTATAAATGAAAAAATATACATTTTCAAATAGATCCCTTTCAATAAAGATCTCAATTGGCTTTATCATGCATATGATGCAGCCTTAACACATATTAAATGTATAAATTCAAGTAATATAAACAGAAGAGTTCGAATCTATCGCTTACCGTATACGAATTATTTACAGAACAACTCATCATGTTCATTTTATAGTGATCTTTATTACCAGTATGTGTTTAAAAAGATTCACTGTCAAGTAGTTATCCAATAAGATGCAGTAGTATTGGTTTCTGTCGATGCCTTCGACATCGAACTGATCGATCGTGTGATCGAGATGAGATGATGCTGAGAGGCGCGAAGGAGGGCACCTAGAGGAAAGGACTCCAAGAGGCGAGAAGGAGGACCTCGAGACAAAAGGATGACGAGAGCCGAGAATGAATATGACAAAAGCCGAGGACTCCAAGATCCGAGAAGGAGAGCCACGGAGAGAAGGGAAGAAAAGGACGAGGTTGAAGGACGAAGATCATTCGGTAAACAAGATGTTGATAATATTGAAAGACGACGAAGGTGGTACAGGTAAAAGGGGAAGAGGGAAAACTACAAGTGACAGGTTAATTATGTATGAGGAGTGATATACAATGTCAAGATATACAATGTCGAGAAAAAATACAAAATCTGAATTAATCATTTTTTCAATTAACGAATGACTTATTTCAGATACACGTGTTTCAAATTTAATAGAGTCTACTGTAGTAATTTGACCACTTACTAACAGTAGGATTCTATTACATGTGTTTCCACTTCTTGATTTCAGTTCAAATTATATCGAACTCATTATACATACCGCACCTCGTCAGGTTGAGAAAAAGAATATAGAAAGACAGACACACTCAAAGCAATTTATTCAGACTCAGAATTAACTGTGAGAAGCGGTTTACCACCGAGCGGATCAAGGAAAGAACATCTCACACCACCTGCAGTCGAATAATAACTGGCAACAGAGAACCATAGTCCTACTGATTATTGCAGACTTCCAATTGACAGAAGTCGGCGGGGAGTATTAGCATACTTTCGGATAACGAGCTCGTAAAGATAATTAATCGTATCAGGGCTACGTTGTCACTAGTTACGATTTCGCGAGACGTTGAGAACTGACCGACACTGACCAAATAAGACGAATTACTATTGGCTAATATAATTATCGTTATTATTCGTTAATTGCATACGGATTATATAGCATCACTTTTATTTTGACGGTACCTCCACTTTTCTTTTTATACTAACGACCGTCAATCATAACGCGAGTTAGGATTGAAATATTATCTTCATTCTTGATTATTAATAAACTTTTGATGTTGTTGTTATTACGCCAACTGGAATTCGATAAAATGGCAGACGAATCCCTGACGGTTTCGACGGTTTAAAATTCGTACGAAGAATGACTCAGTCAGGGAAGAACAAGATCGAAAAATCACACAAAGACAGCTAAAACGTGAGGAAGTCTGTAAGAAGAGGAGGCGGGGAACCAGAATTCCCAAAAGGAATGGAAGATGATAGGGGAAAGAGAATGAAAGGTTTATCGTAGTAGCAGAGTTTTCACTTAGATAACAAAGGGGAGAGTATTACGCCCGATAAAGGATCGAGTTCCACACAGTTCGAAAGCAAAGTAACACCACCAAGGGAACCACAAGGAGAAGAGAAAGAGGAACAATATTGGGAGGATTATCCCAACGTCTCTGATGATCCCGAACCAATCAAAGAAGATGCATCCTTGGACGAGAAGATAACACACTCTAACGAAAGCACATAGTATACCGAAGATATTATGAGATCATATGAGCTCATGGGTGTAGAGGATGAACAATTGAGGAACGACTTCATTACTGCATTACGTCCCTTGAACATATAACTTTTAAATAGACAGACACAATCATTACGGTACAACTACCTTCAGGACAATGGGATTTAAGTTGGCACGAGTAGGAGAGTCCGCCAGTGCCAAAAACTCATCGATGCATTATATAATTATAATTACTACCAGCCGACAGGATACATCATAAAGAAAGACAGGTTGAAGGCAGAGAAGGATGAGGGGACGAGACAAAAAAAGAAGGAGGGAGATTTATAACCAGAAAACAATACGATTAGACCACAGTACCATACACATCCAGACAGGACGATGAGGCTTGGTCTAAGAGATGATGCAAAAACCCCCAGAAACCAAAGAAAACTGCGGATAAATACGTCACAAAGGTCGTCTGGTGACGGCCCGCCAAGCGATGATAGCGACGCCTATTACATCTACGGGAGATCAAACAGGTCGAAGGACAATCTAGATACCAGCGGAAGATATAGGAACGAGAAAAAAAGGAGATGGCAGAGGCAGAAGAAGTGAAGAAAGCGGGGATGATGACAACCATAACCGCCAAGGTGACAAGGGAAGAGATGGATATTATTACCATAAAAAGGGATTGAGATGAAACAAAGATGATCAAAGACGCTAAGAACTCGGGATAAACGGGTTTATACGGCCTTTCGTCAGCAAGAAAGTATTCTTAGGAAATTGGGACGAGGATCTCAATAACACAATCAGTGTATTTGACACCCTCGCCCTTATGTGTGAGGTAAACCAGGAAGAAAAGTTGAAGGAGATGCCGGTGATGTTAATAGGAGACGCTTTAAGTTACTTCGCTACCAACTTTAAAGGATGCAAAACTCATGACGAAACGGTAGAAGTGATGAAGAGGTGCTACAATAGCGATGAAAAGAAGTCAAGGATATTATTGAAATGGTAGACGATTAATTTGTCCAAAGCAATGTCGGAATCACCAACAGATTCCGAAGTCAGTGTATTTAGGAATTTCAAGTCAAATTTTCGCTCGCTACAGAAACAATTGGACATAGCCTATCACGCTGAAATATTCTTAAGAGATAATTTGTTGACAGATGTTTACATTCCAAGCATCTAAACCATCCTCAGGGATAGATAGGATGCCAAATACGAGCCATGAGACATTCAACAGCGTCACCAACCAATTATGTGACAAGTCCAACTCCGCCGGCAGCAACTCCGCCTGTTCCATGGATTACGACTACAGAGATGTCATATACTCCCTTGGTAAATCGTACGGCGATGAAGCGAAGCGAGGCATAAAAAGCCCATGGTTAAAGCCCAGAAAACCAGAAGGAAGAAGACTTTGCTCAGAGTGGATGAAAGTGGTGAAGGGCTGCTTCGTGTGCCGCCAAGATCACCGCACAAATGCTAAACATAGAAAAGAGGAAGTGAAAGTTGCCGTCGATAAACTGGAATCCAAACACCCACAGGTACCATTGTCAATCGGCGACTTATCCTCCATAGTGAATATTACAGTATGAAAAAGCGACGACTCGTCTGATGATGCCAGATGGTCAGAAGACAAAGAAGAGGTTAATTAAATTGGTTTGATGACGGATGAAGATGCTTCAAAGGTCGAAGCTGCATTGTCAAATAATACTTTCATACACTGGCGACCTTACCAGAACTACATTTCCTCAGCATTGGTTACGATGAATAAACAACTGAAAGACGACGGAAGCATTGAGTTCAAGGGAGTGACGATCGATACGAGAGCTAATAGGAAGTCTGTAATTAGCCAATACACATATAGAGCCTACGACAGAGAATTTGACAGACGGAACAATATTAGATCCTCCAAAAGAAGAGAACTGAAAGGGATCGGGGGTTTGGGAACAGTGATTGGAAAACTGACAATTCAAATCTCATTCGAGAAATTGGGTACCATAATTGACGTTTACTTTGCTGTTATGAAGGGTGATTGGCCGACCTTATTATCTAACAGGGATATGATTACTAATAGCCTAGATATTAGCTTGCAAGGAAGCTACTTGAATATTGGACCATTGAAGCAACCACTAAGCTTGGAAAATTACTTCATCACGCATCGATGGTCAGCAAGCAACATGCCATACGGATTATATACGGAAGTTGAGCTGAGAACCATACACCGTGGCTTCGGCCACCTTTATGTTAAAGAGACATATCATCTGCTGCGTCGGGCGTCCCTGGGAGAAATACAACCAGGTTTGAGGAAACAGTAAGACAAAATTCAAGAATACTGCAAGGTATGCCTGAGAAACGCGGCGACGCCAAGTAGATCCCGATCAATTATTTGGGCTGAAGAATTTCGTTCCAGCCACATGGTCATCGTTGAAACCATGTTCATCAACAACAAACCAATAATTCGCATGGTTGACGAGAGTACTCACTTCTCGGACTCCTTTTTGAGAAATCAAACTGCAGATGATATATGGAGCAGAATAAGAAGATTGTGGATGCTAACGTACATAGGGCCGCCAGACTTCTCAGCGGTCGACCAAGGATCGGCATACATTTCAAAAGAAATGAAGCAGAATGTCGCAGCGGAGGTTATCATTCTGGAGGAGGCACAGATCAAAAATCCAGGTTCAATAGGGTTGGTAGAGCTGTATCATGTGCCGCTTCGATGAGCATATCTGAAAGTGCGGGAGATGTTGGGAAAAGGGTCGACAACTGACCAAGAATTCCTTCAGATAGCCGTGTACTCAGCAAATGAAACCATAGGCTTGGAAGGTAATTGCTCAATGCTCTTGGTCTTCGGAGCATTACCACGACCGGGAAGACTGTCGATCTTGCTGGGTTTACTTTATTAAATGATAAAGTAAACAAACAAAGGTAGTACGTAAATAAAAAAATAACATAAATCGCACTATTAAATATAAACAAACTAATAGTGCTATCGAAGCTAGTAAAGAGGTAAAATATTAGTAGTAATGGTTTTATTCAATAAGTGAATATCGAATTCGGTAAGTGAATAAGTTCTTGATTATCGTCAAGACAGTTCGTATCGATCGCAAATGATACTATCGAACTTATGCAATTAGGCCCTTTTGCATGTTCAAAGTAAAAGAATACGCTAGTATTCTGGACAACCTACCTAGTTTGAGGTTGACAAACAATCGTTAAAGTGCTCTTTGCTGTAAGCGCGGATGATTAGTCACCCGCACGCGCGTTTGGTTCCGGTTTCCCTTTCCCTGTTGTTCAATAATCTCTCGATGTATTGCGAAGTCGGTATACTGGTGATCTGTGTAAATGTGTCTACTTTTTTATTCGGTGAATGTTCTCCACCCCGGTGCGGCGTGGTATGTATACTGTAATCGGGAATAATTACAGTGGAAAATAAATACACATGTCAAAGAATCATATTGTTATTAATAGAATTACTAACGTGCATTCCTTCTAATTGGAAGTGTGCGTTATGAAAGTGTCATTCGATAACTGAATGCTATTTCATAATTTTATTCAGAGATACAGTATACGGTATTTCGTGATCATCGCCATGTGTATACTTGTCGAATGTAATTCTTGATGCTGTGTTAGTATTACCCTTTTACATACGTGTTGGCCTATTACCCATGATTTGTCATCCTCATGATGTTTAGATCGTATTCCATTAGTTTTTCTTATCTTTCTTGCCATTCGTCGTTCATAATTATCATCCTTCTATGTCATCATCTTGACGTTCCTTGCGTTTCGTTCGCCGTCGTCCCAATGTTATCCTATCGTCCATCTCCATCATCATCCCTCTTCACATAATTTCTCACCGTCGTTCCATCTTATCGTCATCTCGTCTTTATCGTTTCGTCCCGTCTTGATCGTCTGTTGATTGGCGCCATCCCATCGCCTGTCTTCCATCCATCATCCTCATCCAGTTTTCTCACTTTCCTCCATCATATCCATCCCATTGTCGTCCTTCTGTCCATAATCAAAATTCCTTCTTTTGCTTCCGTCGATCATAGCCATCCAGTTGTCGTCCGCCATCGTCACCATCGTCATCTCCTCGTCTCGCGAATTGGAGCATCGATGTCACATCGACAAAGACACACACCATCACCAACACAAGGTGAACGCCAGAAGGATATTGAATCATCAAAGCAGGAGATCCAAAAGAAGCTGGAGACCAGACGAGTGTATTTCGAACTAAGAAATACGAAGACGCAAAATGTCAAGGAAGCATCATCTACCTTACGAGACTTACCGTCCGGAGCATTAGTTTTGGTATATCGTACCACGACAAAAGCATAGGAAGGACCATACAGGTTCATATCGATGGATGGGGAGACTGTTGTCCTGCAGCTGTCGAGAGGAAAAAATATATTTAGAAGCTTGTGCTTCAGACCATGGATTTGGTCTATTTTTGGAGCGGATAAAAAGCCCATGATGCAGGATGAAAAAGCAGAGGACGCCGATCCAGGAGATGACGAAGAACAAACAGAAGAGGATAAACAAAACGAAACGAATGATGTCTTGAATGTAGATGAAGAGATCGACTTAGGAGACCAAGCAAGGAAATTCAAAGTTAAAAAGGCTTTATAGAAGAAGATTCAGTCGCCAAGTAAAGGGATGATGAACTTGACGGGCTCATGGCAGACGGAAAGCTAATACCTACTTTGGAATCAACAATAAAGCCAGGTACCACAGTGTTCGGATCAAGGTTCATAGATGAGTTGAAAAGGGTTGAGGTAAGTTGAAAAAGAAGTGACTTTTGGTTGAAAAACATTATGCAGATCAGGGTGCATGCACAATCGCAACTAAAGCGCCGAATGTCCAACGCTTTTCACAACGCGTTGCGCTTTCCGTTGCTGCATCTATGACCAAGATGAAATCGTATACGCAGGACATAACCAAATCTTACATACCATCCCATTCATAATTGGAAAGGGATATGTACATTCGAGCACCCACAGAGCTTGGATTGAACCACGTTATGTACTAAAGGTGGTCAAACAATTATATGGGATACCAGAGTCGTAATTACACTGGTATCTAATAAATTTGACCCACAACTTAGACATATTACATATTACGAGAGCAGACTGTGATCCATGCGTGTTGATACCCAGACGCAATGATAACCTAGACAGGCTGATGTTTCTACAGGTGGACGACTCATTGGGCTTGGAAACCCCACAATTCCTGGAAGAAGAAGAGTCGGCATTAAAACAATTCCGCTGCAGACCAAGAACGCCCATAACAGGTAGGGATACAGGTTTCAACAGAATCAACATCCTCCAAAATGAGAGCAACCATTACAAGATTTAACAGATGGACAAGATTGAGCGTTTTGAGACAGCTACCACGAAAACATGATTTAGCAGCCAAAGGGCCCTTGCCGAATATATAGGCGTCATTATCATACCAGAAGTCTGCACACCAACACAATTAATAGCCCCCGGGGACAAGCTGACGACGCTACAAGAATATAAATCATTGACGAAAACGATAATGTTCTTGAAATCCACGAATGTGCAAGGTCTCAACTACGTACCCCTGCACTTGTCATCATCCAAGATCGTCCTACTTACTGACGCATCCTTTTCAAACGCTCGCGGGATGAAAATCCAACTCGGCTAAATTATTTTGATGGTAGGCAAACACAGAAAGTGCAACATCTTGCACTACGGCAGTAATCGATGCCAAAGAATAGCTAGATCAGTCATGGAAGCTGACATGCAGGGATTGATTTTCGGTTTCGATTTTTCGTTCCTCATCAAACGCATGGTGGATGAAATTCTTGGTACCGACATAAAAATAGAAGCGATGATCAACAGTAAAACTGTGTTCAATGTCGTGGAAGAGGGTGGGAAAATCAAAGAAAGAAGATTTCAAACAGACATATTGGTCTTACGCCAAAGTTATGACGAGGGTGAAGTACAACCTATAGCTTGGATATCAGGCCTGGACAAACTGGCAGACCCGTTAACCAAACCAGCAATTTTTAATATCATCCCCGCTTTTCTCTATAATTAAAACGAACACGTTCATGTTGCAACCTCACGACCGGGCACAATCACACGAACAGAAACTCGCTGGAGTGTCAATGCCTTTGACATCGAACTAATCAGATCGTGTCATCGGGATGAGATGATATGACTACGAGAGGCGTGAAGGAGGATGCCAAGAGGAGAGGACTCCATGACGGGAGAAGGAAGACGCCGAAGGCCGAGGACGCAGACAGCCGAGAAGGAGGACCACGGAGAGAAGGGAAGAAATGGACTAGGTTGAAGAACGAAGATCATCAATTAATCAAGATGTTGATAATATTGAAAGACGAAGAAGGTTGTACAGGTAAAAGTGGAAGAGAAAAAACTACAAGGTACATGTTAAGTATGTATAAGGGGTGATATTGTCGAATTTCCGTTCGGTAGTTGAATATCCTTCTCGACTTAGTTCAATGAACCGGACCAATACCCGATAGGTTTTCGTTCACCACCTGGATGGGCTTGGAAGAATGCACAGCCTACTTGGTTAGTTGCTTTCGTCCGTATCGAAGGAATACGGGAGGCTTAGTTGAGGAAACAACAGTATCTGCGGCGTACAAACGGCCTCTATCAAATAGTGGAAGGATTGGAAATGCTCCTGATTGGGTTCGAATGAGTCGGGTTTTATCTTCTTCTTCAACAGTTCGTTATGTTTTGAAGCTGTGTTAGTGAAGCTTGGTATGAACCAACTGTAGACATCACACAGCCGAGGAAGGATCGTAATTCAGTCTTTGACGTTAGTGGATTTTCTTTCCGGAGGGACTCCATGTTTGTTCGATCTGTTTCAAGTTTACCTGGTTTGGTGACATGACCGAGGTACTCAACGGTACGCGTAAAGAAATAGCACTTCTTGATTTTCATGGTGAACCTGGATGCCGCAAGGCAGGATAAGATTCCGTCCACATGATTGATTTGTTCTTCCAACGACTTGCATTATATAATAACGTCGTAGAGGTATATCAGTCAAGTGTGCCACTTGTACTTGGTTAGGATGAGGTCTAACGCGCGTTGAAATATTGCGGGAGCGTTTTTGATCCCGACTGGCATTATGTTGTATTGATACGTACCTGGCATACGAACGCGGTCTTCGGTTTTTCAGCTGGTTTCATTGGCACTTGCCAATAGCCATAATATGCATCCAAGGTTGAAATAGTCTTGCGGTCTTCAAGTAAGTCAATACACTCCATCATACGGGGAAGTGAGTAGCTTTCATTAACAGAGGCTTGATTAAGATTCCAGTAGTCGATAAAAAGTAGGAGTTTACCGTCCTTCTTGATCGCGAATAGGACAGGTGCTGCCCATTCAGTATAAAAAGGTTCGATCACTCTGTATTTAAGCTAATTGGTAACCTTTAATTGTTTGAGTTCTCTTGTCTTTGGTCCTGCCGATGCGGTGGTTATTTGAAGGGCCTTATTCCGAGTATGAGGTGGATGGCGTGTTAGGTGAAATTGATGCTCCCCAACGTTCCGAGCCACATGGGTTCATGCATTGTCAACATAGAGCTGATCTTGTCATGGTTTTTCTCAGGTACTCCGAGTGGTTTGTCTGCCGCCTTCGTTGGCGTTTCGTCTTGGTCCATGTGCGACTCGCGTAAGTCCAATATATGTTTCTTAATCAACGCTGGGCCTTTGGCCGATTTCTGGTGCTTCTGGAACAAGGACGGTGATCGCTTTGATGATTCAGACTAGGTGACTAGGCCGAACATTCTGGCGTGAGAGATATTACACTCGACAAGTGAGGTGGAGTGCGGACTTGAGTTAAAAATATGATGATTTAGGAGCAGAATATTTAGAGGTTCTCCAAAGTTGGAAACTAATATCCGGAAAGTTTTTCCGTCGGTTACATCGGCTATTCCTGCGCCCGCTAGAGATAAGTAGTTGTCATAGAGGCGTGATGTTGGTTCAACGAGGATTAATCCTTGGCGAGTAGTTGTGACTGGAACCAAGTTTTGCATTTCCGGTTGTATTACTGTCTGTTGCGCTACATATTTATTTGGCGAAGTCCTCCCCTTGTCGGGTATGTATTCCTGTTCCTATGGTAACGACGGAGTGTTCAAGAGTCTCTTGTTCGGTTTACAAATGATCGGAACTGTGGTACCGTCTTCATTTTCAACTATAATTGAAATTGAAGACGGTACCACAGTACTCTAATCCGCCCGCGAAAGTGGTTATAACTACTTCCGCGGGCGGATTGTTTCGACATATTTTCGGCAGAAATCACAACCGAGGATGACCGGCGTTGCTAGTCGATCGGCCACGTAGAAGGTCACCATCTCCGATTTCAGTCCGAGTTGTGTAGCTAGTTTTATCTTCCCGCCATATTAAGCGTTCTGTTGTTAGCGTCTCTTATATAGGTCGACTATTTGAGGTGATTGATGAGTTTCTCCGGTTCATACGGTAGGTCCGACCTACTTTGATCAGACGCTCCGAGTCGGAGCATCTAATGAAACTGGAACTGGAACTGGTACCCATGACTGCAGCAAACCATTTTGTGAAACGTAAGGTGAGAACAAGATTGGCATATACACGATAGTTGCGTCTGGATAATACGAAGATCGCACCGCGCGTGCTTGTACGGGTTACATTCCACCATGGACGTTGGAGATAACCGAAACTATTCGTCGGTAATGGTGTTTTCGATGGGACGAAAGTGATAAAAGGGACAAGGGAACTTTGTCCAGGAGTCTTTAGGTGAACCAGTATGTTCTTTACTACAAAAGGAGGAGCTTCAAAAAGTCCCCGGGTTAGTATCCCTGAGTCTTTTCACTCTTTTTGAAAATTTTGTCCCTTGTGTGAGGGTCACTGTTATGCTGGTGTGCGGTTAGCGACAGTTTTTCCATGCAATATGTTGTCTCCGGCACACGATTCTTCTGTTCTGTTGACAAATTGTCACAGTTGGTACTTACCTGCTCCATTTCGGATAATTGTAATTGACACTTCGGATAAATGTGGCTGAATTCAAAACATTGGTGGAATCAATGGTTGTTGTGTATGGTCGCTTCGTTTGTTGGTGGTAAACCCCACACGGTTGGCGGTTGAAGACCGTACACCAAAGTTGATGTATCCTGTTCTGACTGTATTTTAGTACAAGTTGGTTTTTCCTCCATTACCGTGGATGGGAAGTTGTTGCTGTCCACTGAATCTTCTGGTACTACCATGTTGTATTCGGCCTCAGCAGATTTTTGATCAGCTAGTTCTTCCGCGAAGTGTACTTCGCGTAATCTTTTCGATCCCCGAGCGGGTAATGTTGAATTCCGCGGTCCAAAGCGCTGTTCTCTGTATGTGTCACCCTGGTATTGGGCCTACTGAACAAGGCAGTCGAAAGTTAACTCCTGATGGTGTTCATTTTCCCGGAAGCGCGCAACAATAATCAGGGTTGTTGGTGCAATTCCGTCCACAAAGAACGTCATATTTTACACCTTGTCATGGACATTACCACAGCGATATGCTGCGTCGTTCAACCTGGACGTGATGTCCTGTTCGGATTCATTAATTAACTGACACTTTCCGCTGTAATATATTCACAGCCTCACGTATGGCTGCGGGTGTGGCATAAGTCCGCAAAAATTATTAAAGAGCTTATGGCCAGCAAGTAAAACCTCCGGAGCGAGATCCGTTTCTTGTCGATTGGAATTTCTCGCGACTTTCCCCGTAAGGAACTGGGGAAGAGCCACGTAAGCCTGGGCTTCGGTCATACCGAGTATGTCACATTCTTCCACCATTCTCGAGAGGAAGTCGAAAATCAGTATTGGATCTTCGCCAGAAAATCAGTGTTCTTTCATTGTCAGCTGCAGACTCTTGCGGTGTCTGCGTATTTCTCTAGTCGGTCTACTGTCGCTCCCGCCGCTGACTCGCGTCAGGCGGTAATACTGATACGAAATCAAACTATCTAAAGCCGGGTTGGATGGTTTGAACAAGGAAAGTCCTCGTTGTTCGAGACCTTTTTTGAGTTCGAAGAACGGTTCGG
>JAULBU010074005.1:0-10253 GCA_032358235.1 Odonthalia washingtoniensis | reverse complement strand
ACCGCCTGCCACTTTGTATAAAACAAAGTGCCCGGCGGATTACCGAGAATAATAAAAAAAAACCATCATCATTTTTTTAATTGAGGAAAACAAACCGAACGACCCCCAAAGTCGTTATAGTTACTCTTCCACTGAGACGAGAACCTCGTCTCAGTAAGAGTATAAGTAGACAAAATGCGAGAAAGAAACAACACATGCCAATAAGTGGCATCTAAAAATATATCAGCAATGTCAAAGTATATAGACATGAAGATAGATATCATGTCCATATATATAATGACAACGGAACAGAACAGAACGTTTCTGTGTGATACAACATAAACATAAAAATAAAAATAACAAGCTAGGCTGGATAAAAACTTGAGATGCCCCGATTCTAAAACTTCATGTAAAACGTCGTAAAAAATCATGAATTAAATGATTACGTCCGTACCAAAATTGACTCCATACAAACCGTTGAGTGGAACATTGCTGTCTAAAAAATTGTAATTAATTTGACTTCACCGAAATAAAATCAGATTGAAATAAAACAAAGAAGAGTATAGTGCCCTGAAATATGCAGTGAAGTGATTTAGTTCACAGAGACGATCATCTATAATTTAATAATAGAGGTCTTTGGCATGAGTAGTTTTTTTTACTTTTACTTTCGATTTTGTGCACACGTGGTCGCAGAAGTAAAAGAAGAAGAAGAACGATTTTGTATTTGGCGGAAGCGTCAAACTCTGAGGATGCCAGGTGTCACAACTGTAGTACACAAAACTCCCAGTAGTGCTTAACGATGTAAATGATATGATCTGAAGTGCGACTCGCATTTCAGACTCACGCTTGAAATCGGTATCAAAAAAGCGATAACAACCTGAGGTAGAAGGAACAAAAGAAGTTGGGAAATATGAAACAAAACAACTTTCTTTACGTATGTGCAAGAAGAAATATAGAAAGCAAAGGAACCCGGCTCTTATTTCTAGTTTCCTATGTGAAGACGAGATTGCGATGTTTTGGTACAAGAAGGCGAGGGAAATTAAGAGGGATATACAATTACTTCGAAATGAACGCAGGATTATCAGGGGCACAACGTTTAATCTAAACGTAATTTCTGCTGAAAAGTCGGTGACGGACTTTAGGTTCAACGTGAAGGAAATAGGGCAGTTAAGCAAGCTGGTGCGGTTCTTAGGCAGAAAAAGTAGGAATCGGTACAGTTGCTGTGCTGTGACAGCAACATGTATTCTATTAAGAATGTTAGCTTCGCCAACGAAATGGAGTGACATGGAGTACATGTTTGGAATGAAGGTACGAGTTCTGTTCGAGCTGTTTTGGGAACGTTTTGAATGTCTCATAGACAACTGGGGTCACTTATTAAGTACATTTAGATCTGAGTTTCTACGAGAAAGAGCTACTTTATATGCTGATGCTATAAAGAATAATGGTGCATCTTTGAATTCATGTATTTGATACATTGATGGGACGAAAATACAGATGAATCGACGGTCGCGTCCTAATAATTTCAAGCGGTCATGTTACTCAGGCCATAGGCGCTTCCACTGCCTGATACACCAGACAGCCACTACACTCGAAGGTCTTACATTTCACACGTATGGCCCTGAAGAAGGACGAATGCATGATATGACTATATACCAAACTAGTAGTATAGAGGAAATAATGTCAAATTCATTAATTATTAATAACCAGATGTTTTAAATTTATGGAGATGCAGCTTACGTGCTGAGACCGTGGTTTATTGTAGGGTATAATAGAACTACAGAAACGGCTGCAGAATCATGTTTTAATAAGAATATGATCGCTGCTAGAATTGTAGTTGAGTAGAGTTATAAAGACGTCAAGCAAATGTGGAGTTCGAAAGATTTCAAAAGATTTCAAAAGGAATTTGAAGGTATAAAAAGCACCTATTCCACTTCTTTTTCAAGCATCTATTCAATTATGGAACTTTAAGGTTTGCATTTACAAGTCAGGACAAGTTTCTGATTTTTTGATTGCGCACCACCATCACTACAAACGTACCTTTCTCAAGAATGAAACGAAGTAAATTATTATTTTCGTTTCAGAATGCCTGACAATGCGGCCAAAAAACCAATAAAACCGCTCCTATCTTCATTATTTGCGAGAAGATCTTCTAGTTCCATTTGCAAGGCTGGCGATCAAGTTTCAGTCTTTTCTCCTCCATGTGTAACCGGCGCTTTGTTTCAATTAGTTATTTTTCAAAGTTCTTTTGCAGTACCTCTTCTTGTTTCATGTCCAACTTTAAATGATCCTCCTCAAGTTTTATACGTTTATTGCTAATATCGTTTCTACCGTTCATACTCTTCTTCAAGATCACAATTACCTCACCTCTCAATTCTGTATCAACACCACGGGTAAATTTACTTGCTGAATTTTCAGTATTACACTCACTACCATTTTCAGTTCTGTTTACACATGTAGATGGATTTTTCCTACTTGTAGATATTCTTCAAATTTCCTCTCCACCAGTCGCTAGCCGTTCTTTTAATGCGCACTTTTTGTTCTGTTTCTCCATGATGTTTTCCTCGTGCTCCTCAATTTATAGTACGAGATAATCCAACAGCTTCTCTCTTTCTCCATACGTTTCTGAAATTCGAGTGGCACGTTCATTATCTTTTCGCGTTACGCGATGATCCTCTACATTTTTCTTGAATAGATCACTGAGTGTTTTTCGAGATGATTTTTGAACATAACTAAGGGAATTTGACGGTACGGACTGGAAAAGTGAAGAATAGTTTCCTCATATTTGCTTTGCATCTTTCCGTGACCAGCAACAGCGGTGCCGGTGATAGATACACATTTGAACAGTGCTTCGTCCATTATTTTATTTAACCTTATCCTTCTCTTCCTTCTTATGAAATGAGTCATATTTGATGTTGTAAAGTTTCTCGCCGCCGCAGTTCGTGCTTCCCCAATCACATATGACATTGGATACAGAGATCTTCTCGGTGAGATGTCATTGGGTTCAGTGTGTGGTTCAGTAGTGTTGGTGGGTATGGCAGTCGGTATTGTAGTTTGGGAAAGGCGGTGGTCAGTTGTGAGCATAGACCGGTTCTTCATCGGTTCAGTAACGTTGATGGGTAGCAGTCGTTATTGTAGTTTAAAAAGGGCGGTGGTCTGTTGTTAGCATAGGACGGTCTGTCATCGGTTCAATAGTGATGGTGAATGTAGCAGTCGGTATTGTTGTTTGGAAAGGGCGGTGGTCCATTGTTAGCATATGACAGTCCGTCGTCCCCGACCCCTCCGCTCATATCCTTGTTCATGTCACTTTATGGTTGCCGGCGGCGTTCCGGAGGCAGGGATAAAAACTTCCTGATTTTGTGTTCGCTTTTTTCCGATGGTTTTCAGTTAGGGTACTCCAGGTACCGTTTTTTTCGGTTTCGGTTTGAAATACCCTTCTTGCTGTCTTCTGCATTACGAATTCTTCACTACACTTTTGTAACTATCTTTTTTCACATTAATCATTGCCTGCAATAATTGCAAATATTCATTAAATTTTATGAGCCCTGTACAATACTGTATGCGAAATGACCTTCACATACAGCGAGAGTAAGGGTCAAAACGTCTTATGTGTTTTTCGTTATTTCCTCGCTTGGCCCATGAAATCTTAAACGTGTACGAAATATAAAGGTAAGATGGGCAAATCCACTAATTGCAAATACCTCTAATATCTCCAATTAGCTTCAGTGTGACTAATTGTTTAGTGAGACTAAATCCAGAAAAATTGAAATAGTGTCACCAACAATAATTAAAAACTTTTAATTTAGTATAACTTAGGGCACGTTCACCGGCGTCTTTATTTTGAAGGTTGTGGAAAAAAGTTATATTTTCAAAATAAAGACAGAAAATTGCAATTTACTGGCTATCGTTGCTTTATTTGTACCCACAAATTTTAAAGATGCGGTCATCAACGACCGCAAATTTTGAAGAATTCGGTCGTGTACGTCCGTATATTTATAATACATCCCTAATTCCGAAACGGAATGATTTCTCATCGACCAATGAGAGGGCTACAATAGTCGAAGGGAGTGGGAAGGTGTTTTACCTCTTTTCCCAAAAAGTTGAAACGACTAGTTCGCATCCCTTTGAACGAAAGAGGCAGTTAAGCGAAACTGTCAAACAGTCTGCACTTTCTCATCGCCTCCACATGAGAAAGATCTCCATACACTCACTCATATCCTTGCCATTACCAATTCAACTAGAGACGAATACAATTCACTGCCATCCACGTCACTCATTTTGCGCTCCGGTGAGTTCTGGTATGGGTAGAGGAAGCGGATGGAATGACGTCTAGTTGGGACGCCTCGCACGTGCTTAAATCTACGGGTCTGAGAACGCTGTTACTGGAATCGACCAGACGGCCAGAAATTTTAAAGAGACAATGTTCAATAAACATAAAGAGGTTGGGACCTCAAATCCACCGGACAAGACGTATGGAGCACGAACGCCGAAGGCCGTACCCTCAAAAATTGACGAATTATCCACGGATCTTCAAAAGTTTCGTTCTGCCCTTTGACTTGTTCGTGCGTGTAACCAAACGGGGATGACTGAAGATGAGGTGCTGTCCATGTATATTAAAAAAAATCTCGAGAAGCGCGACACGATGTCCTACGACGCACGTACGATTCCATATGAAATGTGGAAAAGCCATTTAGGGTGGAAGGCCCTGCGTCTACATCCAAAGTACTGAGATGAGGGAACAGCGGCGAGTCAAACCCCTTCATAGTCACGTTCCCCTGATTGTGGTATAGAAAATAATATAAAAAAATGATGACCACCCGACGCCGAACTCGCTCATGAGCGAAGGAGCAAGTATCGGTGGTACGGATAATATGGCGGAGAGAGAGGCTTCTACAAGTAACAGTGGATTACAGCGACTAGTTGGTCGTAAGTCTACGTTGCGCGTTCGCGCAAACGACAGGTTCAGAGAGAGCGCGATGGAGAATTGAGAAATTATTGCCGAATCACTGCGGCGGGGCACCGACCTTTTTGGAGGAAAAAATGTGATACTGGCATATACACGTGAGGAATGTGAGACAGAGGAAGACCTTCGCGACCAAGCAGATTTTTCCGCATGTTACGGAAGCAGCAGATACAACGGTTTTGTGAACGCATGACAGAGGGAGATCTTAGAGGAGCTGCAACACATCGCACTAGCATTGAACCAGCCGAGACGACTATAAATGAACATGCAACTCACAATGTCGATGGGAGTGAGCAAGACGCAGGGAACAATGAATAATTGAACACCGAGGTAGCTATAACACGACATAGGTCTGGTAAAGAAAATCAGTCATTCCAAAATGTTTTTAGAAAAAATTAATATTTTTGTGCATTCTAGATATTTTCTTATTTTTTTCTTATTTTTTCTTATTTTTTATCTTGTCCTGCTTCAGCCCAGATGTGTTCGATGAGGTCATTCTTCAGAGCGAAGTGAATCACTTCGTCTTTGATGCGATTATCCACTGTTGCGATGTGTGTCGCCCACACACTATCATGCATAGGCCTTGCACCCTCCTCCTCCAACACCGAACGAGTTTTCCAGAGAAACGGCTTCTCTACTCCGTTCGCATCCAATATAAAACCTTTCTTCACAAAATCCTCCGCCAGATGGTACAGTTCGCCATTTTACCCGTCACGCTGCTCCTCCATAATCATATCGTGGAGTATAATCGCAGTCTTCATCACCATCGCGATTACTTCTATGTCTCATAGTGTGCACTGTTTTTCCAGGAGCGCCTAACGTGATATTAATACCCCAAACGCGGGCTCCACATCTTTTCTAATTGTCTCCTGTGCGGTAGCAAATGCATTCTCTTTTTTGCTTCCACCCTTGGAGATAGTGGATACGAAAATCGCCCTGTGACGGTATATTACATCCACCAAAAAGTACAAAACATTGTGCTTGCGCTTATTCAATTCATACTCAAAATCCGACAGCATAAATCCTTGTAGAATAGCCGTTATGAGAGGTGAGGTGTATAATATATTAGTGTCGTTCAGACTTCCTCGTTGGCCAAAGTGGTAGCCCCATATACAAAGCTCCCCGTCCACAAAATACTTCAACGCAACAGTTGGTTTCTTCTGCTTCTCTCTGAACTGACCTGCCTATGCCACCGGGAAGTTCTTCCAGTTCCAGTGTGGACAGTCCAAACATCTAATACAACCTAACAATTCACGGGAAACATTGATAATTAATGTTCGACGAAGGTCCTCGTCCCGTGGGACTCGCAAATATTCCGCTCCAAACACCTAGACGACCTCTCTGAAAAAACTTAAAAAACGCTTCCGGACTAGTCGGATATGTTGCAGATTTCGTCCGATTCGTCGAATCCTGTTCCATACGCAACCACGCGGAGTGCAGTAATGACGCGCATGCGAGGTGTGATACTCGGCTTCATTGCGGCGTCATGTCGCTAGCGGAATATACCGTGACCTTGCAAACCAAGGTATAGGCGATCAAAAACTGTGCGTGGCATTCAAAGTATACGCTCACAATCGAACTCGTTGCACACAGTCGGAGTTGAAGTAATTATTCTGGAATCGATCGTTCGCCTCCGGGAAACATCTTTTCTTGTTTGTGGCTCGCACGAGCACATTAATCTCTTCCCACATTCAATCATCGCCAATTACAGGAATTGTCCCATCCATAACCCTCATGGCGATGGCCTCATCGCTGCAGTCTGTTTCGTCACTTTATTCATGGAGTGAAATGACGTCAGCTTATTGTAGAATGAATTCGTAAAAAATGGATTACACCTTCCGTGCAAAATTTATGCCAGCCATGTATTGAGAAAATAATAAAGATAGAATTAAGATGCCCTCCAGAGCACATCCGAAAAAATTCGGCACACAATAAAATGTTTACACGTTACAAAGTAAAGACAAAAATAGAGAAACCGGTAAACGTTCCCTTAAGCAGTCAAAAAACGATTTTTTACACTCAAAGGAGGTGTTTTACACTCATTGCTTTTTTTGTGCCCTCATAATGGAGTTTATTTATTTAATTCTGAGGTAGCAAATGGCCAAAATTGAAACTTTAATGGTTACTGTGGTAAATCGGGGATAAGTTAAAGAAGCTAAATAGCTCGATAACGTGAAGAAACATCAAGTTTATTCTGTCGAGCTGCCTTGCCGATAGTTTAAGACTAAGTGGCCGGCGGTTGAAATGATAGCTGTGTATAATGTATGGTACAGAATTGCTCACAGTACATAAATTAATTATGTACTGTATGCTCGGCTGACGTCTGGAAATAGTTTTGGTACTCCGATGAGAGCCTCTCATTGGAGCATGAAATCGGTTGCCAGACGGCAGCTCTCACAGTACAAAACTAATTGTTTTCAATTTTGTACTGTAAGAATGATGACATATGACACGATCTACTCCACTCAAGATCCATGAATCTACCACGTGGAACTATTGATCCTATAGCTCCAGCGGGCCACAAGTGCTAAAAGCAGCCAATACTGAATTTCGGGTTACACTCCCCTCTTTCAAATACCGTGATCGTCACGAATTTTGGTGGCAAGGTGAGCAGGGGTGTTCTTGCGGTTCAACAATCCCACCAAGATTTCAGGAACTTCTTCCTACACCTTGCGAATGGGTTCGTTTGTATCCTCGGAAGGTTCAAGACCCTTCCAACGAACTTGAACATGAATTCCATCTATTGCCTGTATAAGCGCCATCAGTAGAGATACTGGAATTCCAGATTCAATTGATAGAACGTGCGGCATATTGGCTCGGTCGTTTAAAGATATTTCTCGTTAAAAATTTAGACGACACGAATGAACATCAACTAGACTACCATTTAGCATATCCTCTAATTGATAACATGATCATCATGAGCATTGATTATGCGACGCGGGCCGCGCCAGCGGAGGACAGTTTTTGATCCGCGTGGAAATGCTCCCTGACAATAAAGACGTAGTCGCTTTCGGTGAAGTTCACGGGCTGACCCGATGATGCGTGTTTCCAAGTTTTAGAATGGTTGTCACGTAATGCGTCCTTGATTGTTGGGTGCAGCTAGGCGCATCGCTTCTGCAATGTATCGACGTTAAAAGCGCGTTCCAAATATAATTCTTCGACTGTGATCGTCGTAATTGTGGAAGAGCGTAGAAATGTACGTATAGGTGGAGATGGGTCGCGACCCATGACAGAGGTTATGGGTGCAACACATGCATGCTATGGAGATGGTGCGTTGTTAAACTCAACGCACATTGAATTAATGATGGCAAGTCGGACCACTCTTCCTTCTGCAACTTTAGTTTCGAAAACACTGCTCGAAACGTTTGAAGAAGTACCTTTCCTAGTTTTTCCATTGTCCCGTTGCTCCAAGGGCAATACGGTAGAGTGAAGTAGTGCCGTTTTTGCAAACCTTTGGAGACCAAACGTATAGTTTCGTCCTTGAAATGGGTAGGTCCGTCGGACATAAGCCCAGATGGAACGCCTAGTGCTGCAGAGCAATCAATGAATGCATTAGCGGCTTGTTCTGCGCTCGTATCGGGGCACGCAAACAAAGGTTAGTAGTCATAGTGATAGTTCCGAATCACTAGAAAATATTTGAGGTCAGTAGTGCTGGATCCGATCTCGATGTAGTAGAACTGTATGAGGTCGTTTGGTGTTCCATGCACAGCGGGGCCGAAAGGGCGAGATACTTCCCCCTCCTGTTGTTAAGAGGCAGTGTATACATGCGCGTACGAAAAAATCGACGTCCTTCGTCATCGTTTTCCAAATGAACCCGTCACGTGGCATCGATTCTGTAGAACCACGACTACGGTGGCCGCTAGTCGGGGTGTGTGCGATAACGCATTATCTAAGTTGAAGGTCGGTAGCATCCTGAGGAATCCATACAGCTGCTGATTGATTTTTCCAAAGTCCATCAGATGATTGTAAACCATTTGGTCGTTCAATCTCATGAGATTGCTGCACAGCAGTAAGGTTTGCAAGACTGGGCCAGTCAAAGTTTGGGTAGGAAGAGGACGGTAATTCAGGGACACTGACTATACATCGTAGCGTACTGGGGGCCGACAACCGGCTAAAGCGATCATTCCAGGCGATGTCTGTCTATTTGAAGTGCACACACGAATACTTATACGTACTGAGATACACTGCCCAATGCAAAAATTTTCGGAGAGAGGACTGGGAAAGGTCGGTGGTAATCTAGAGAGGTTCAGACAATGAGATCAGGTTATTGTGGTCGGTGAATGAATCAAACCCAGCAGATGGGACTACCAACCAGTGGAATAGCTCCAACGTTGCCAATATCGCATAGGCCTCTTTCTCTAGGATACTCCATCCGAGTTTCACGTTGTTGAACAGAGCAGACCAGAACGTCAGAGGTTCGTTTGACTGATCGGCATGTTCTTTCTGCACATCCGTAGTTGGGATTTGAGTGAAGATTCCAGACCAAACGAAGTCCGAGGTATCAGTGCAGACTCAAAGGCGGTTTAGTTCGTCGCGATGAGCGAGTGTGAATTGGCGAGCATGAGCACTCTTGCATGCCTCAAAGGCTTTGCGTTGATCGAAACTCCGGTACATGGAGAATAATTGAACTTTCGTAACTGTCCGTTTAGTTCTTTTCCCATATTTGTGATAAACCAACTCCATAAATGCAAGAAACGGAGAGATCATCTTTGCGAACCCAGGGATTCCTTGTTTGAACCACTGAAGAGCGCATATACACTGTTGCAGGTCAGCGCCGAGGGATAGAGGTTCCATGTTTAGTATTCAGTCCAGATTGCGAAGATCGAAACGAACGCCGTACTTCGATATAAGGCGTCCGTACCAACGGATGGAAATCTAATGAAGCACGCACTTGTTTGAGTGAAGCTTCATGTTGTGCTTGGAGAACAGATGGAACCAACGGTTTATTGCATCGTTGAGATCAGTAGGGTACGAGGCGTATACTAGGACGTCATCCAACAAATGAAGCACATTCGTACTGAGCTCTGGCAGAATATTTCCTGCTAACGATAATTTTAAATGAGTAATAGCATTCGTGGTGCCATGTAATACCCTCGTTGGCAAAAAACCCCGTCGGGGGCAGGAAAGATTGTGACTACTGCTATTTTCGATCCAGTGGTAGTTGCCAATACCCTTGGGACAGGTCGAATGTTGCGAAACAGCACGCTTTGTTGAGTTTGGTTAGTTTGTTTTCCAGATTTGGCATCTGGTATTGGTCCGTCACTGTGCATTTTTTCACGCGGTGAATATCAACAGTAAAGCAAAACATTTCCGG
>JAULBU010073994.1:0-10253 GCA_032358235.1 Odonthalia washingtoniensis | reverse complement strand
GTAGGAATGATATGATGGCATATGGGAATGATATATAGAATAATAGCAATATAAATTGCAATACATGTATACCAATTGTGGTATACACGATATTAATATTTTTATTATTTGTGATATCATGCGATATAAAATCATATAATTTGATAAAGATATGAGAAAAGAAAAATAGCAAAGAAATATAATATTAAAAACTTGATAGGGATGGAGCTATGACAAATTGTATGGAAAAGAAAAGGTGAAAGAAAGTAGAAACTATTCAGTAAGAGGAAGTAGAACCACCATAAGCAACGACCAAGGAACGCATCAAGTATATATTTATATATCTTGTTATATGAGATATATACAACGAAATTGTTCAAGCTCATATCCATCCATTCTCTCTGAAGAGCTGCACCATAATGATCTGCAGAAATATAAAAATGATATTTATAAATATAAAGAATAGAACAAAAGTTAGTAAATTGAATATGAAAATATCATGAAATGGGAACTAGAGTATGAAACCATAAACGGAAGAGGAAAGAAAACATACCAATTTACCTGAACCAGGGTAGTTGAAGAAAAGAAGTAACCTGTAAACAAAAATCAGAAGAAGAAGTGAAGGTAAAGGAAGGTCAACAATTATGAATGAAGATATACTAAAATGTTTGAATGAATTGATACTTAATGAATACTTACCTGTGCTCAAATGTTGACGCATGGAATAAGTTCATCGAGATAGGAACGGACATGTACGAGTCCCTGTTTAGTGTCCAGAATGAGTGAACTGTCATCGTGTTGGGATCATCGTTGTAAGTTGATCGGTTATAGTTGTGACTGGTTGATGGAAATGTGCGTTGATGGGGGGAAAGTTGGTAATGTAATTGTGTGAAAACGGCACATAAATGGATGATTAGTTGAAATTTTAATAACTGAAAAAGGCACACAACGGTCATTTCTCGCACTGAAATGGCAGATCTGAAAAATGTTGAGAAATAGAAAAAATACTATTGCCATCAAAACTTCCAATATTATTTTTAAATAAAAAATCAAGTAAACATACGATAGAAAATAATAAAAAAATTACACAATCCGAAAATAAAGCAATCAAAAAAATTAATGGATCCAAAAAATTAAATGTGGATGTAAGCGTTCTGTCACGTGTATGCTCTCAACGAAATGGCGTGGTGTCCTCGAAATCTTTCAGAAGACACCACAAGTATGTGTCCTTAAAAACTAGGAATGGGGATACAGATGCATGATCTGTAAAAAATGGATACATCATGATGTATGATACTGGCTCTGAAATATATGAGCAATGTACGAAATATATTTCAGTCGTTTATGGAATTATTGTGTCGTGCGATACTTTTTAATAGAGCAAAAAATATGCACCTCTTTACCCAAATCTTGCCATCACAGAACACAGCTGTAGCTTTAAACTGGATATTTCAACAGGAAATTAAACAGAAATATCTCATATTTTCATGAATGGTTCCGATGGACAACAGTATTAATGTGGTAAGACGACTGGCGGCAGTGGAACTATAGTTGAATCCGTATCGTTATTGACGGAAATGGGACATGAAATGGACAAGAGAAAAGCTGGTGTGCTAAACAAGTCGTTGGCTATATCTTTCAGTATCGTAGAATCTTTAGTTAGAAGGAAGGAGGTAGAAGAAGTTATTAACATCACCTTCGACGCTGGCATTGATGCGAGATTATTCTCAAAGAAAGTACTGTCAGTTGAATACTGTAAAGAGATTACGGCTGAAATTGTGAGGAATTATCGGGAAAGGAAGTGAATGATTGAATTAAATATATGAAAGTAGTGGAGTTGAAATTGAACAAATGTTCAACTCGTTTTTATCTTCTCCTTGTCCTGTTTTTATTTGTTAGTGTTTCCTGATATTAAAGAAGTAACGTGTTTTATAAAGTCAATTACGTTCAAGTACTTTGTGAAATGACCACTAGTACAGTCAACTTGTAAGTTATTTTTTCCGATATTACAATTTTTAGTGCTGTTTTGTTGACAGCGTCCAGTTTCGAGAATAGTAGGCTATCCGAAAGATGTTATGATATGATTTGTAATGAAGATCGGACACAGTTAGAACTAGGCTACTTGTGGCTCACGTTACTACCATGATGTTATAGATGATGCAAACACATGGGTGTAATGTGGTTTCTACCATAGTAGTAACCACATTCTGATTATGGATTTTATTAATGATCATTTCCATAAACACGGTACGGTGAGCTAAGTGGATGGTAACATGGGGAGTAGTTGAATTTATTAGAAGCAGCTATTTATATTGTCTTATTTTTTAAAGTGTTTACGTGCTATTCGTATCATATACAGCCTGGGTTAGACAGGCTGTATTTGGAATCAAATATTTTAAGGTACAGAAATCATGAAATTTCCACTCCATATGGTCGAGTCGATTTTGCGGAAACTCATTTAATTGGTTTTTTTGCCGCAAAAAATTAAATAATTGATTTTCCGCAAAATCGCCCCCACCATATGGAGTGGAAATTTTTGCGGAAAATCAATTAATTGATTTTTCGCTGCAAAACATTAAATATTAAATTTCCCGCAAAAAATCGAACTCCGCGTGGTGTGGAAATTGCATACAGTGTCTACCAGAGACACAATGTAGTGAAGCTTTAACTGCAAGGTGGAGACATCTACTATCATAGCCGTTACATTTATTTTCAACCTATGAAACTTGTTCCATTATCGAAAGTTGAAGATAATATTGTACCAGGAATAAAAGTTAATCTTCAAGTTGTTGTGATTCATTTAGAGTTCTGAAATCAGTTATGACGACTCGCAGTTGCGCCAGAAAACGTTTGGAAAGATTGTCAGGGTCAACAATGGGAAATTCGGAGCCCCGGTCGAAAGTTGACATAGCGTGAGGTTGCGGAAGTGACTATGTGGTAGATGAAATCTGTGGGCCTAGTTCTAACATTGTTTTTGAAAGGCGCGGTGTTGGTAGAGGTAGAGGTAGAGAAGGGATTCATGGAGTTCGTGGAAACAGAAGAGCCAGTCATGGTAGAATGAGCGGAACAGGTACAGATGAATCTTCATCCATGAGTGGTATTGATGAAGTGAACAATCGGGACACGGATGATATGGATTCCAGAATGGATAGTGATGTGATTGTAAATACTGGGGAAAATGTAGAAACGCTACAGGTGTGGGTGCTAATAAGTACCTGTTTTCATTATATCTCCATTCCTTCCTCACTTAATACCATCATCGTAACTGATGTCTTCTTCATATATAGTTAATGTGATGTAACTTACTGGTTATTAGACATATGGGCAATATTCCCCCAATCTTATAAAAGTGCAAAGTAATAAGTATGACGTAATTATCAGAACCCGAGAAACGTGTAACACACATATTACTTTCTCTGGAATATTTTACGTTGAACTACCATGAAAACCTTACAAATTTATTCCCGTTCAATCTCACGTCGTCAAGATTTGTTACATTTCCAAGGCTTCCTATCATACATAATCTGATCGTCGTAATGGCGATAAATTTACTTCAGTTGACGTACATATGTACAAAAATTATTCTAACATACCCGACGCTGTTATTGAAATATTGTGATGGCGAAAACAATAGTGAATGGTGGGATATATTATATTCATCTATTTTGGATCAAAATATGGATGTAGTACTGATAATGGTTGTGCGAAGGCTTTTGAAATTGCTAGATGAAAAGTTGAAGAAAGTAAAACAAGACATACTTTCATGTTGCTGTATTGCAAAGAAATAAAATTCAAGAAGAAGAGTAAAACCTTGTGGCGATTTATTGGTTTTATTACGTAAAGGTTGAATGAAGTTGACGTAGATGTACTGCGTCCGGTATCTTATAGATACCGGTTATTCGTTTGAGAAGAATTTTGATTCAATGTAAAGTGTGCCTATATTATGTGAGAAATGATGAAACCATAGATGAATCAATCCAGTCTAAGGGCCTTCGATGACAATTTAATGGCACTGTGGGAAGATGGTGACATACTACTGTCGCCATTATCCCACATTGCCATGAAAATGTTGGCTGTATTTTTCCTCCCCTAGTGGCGGAGGCAAAATACCACCCAAATTTTCATTTCTTATAAGTACCAAGAAGTCTTTAGTTGCAAGAAATGGAAATGTTGCAATATATGATGTGGATTACGAAAGAGGAAGGCAACATTGACGACCATTGACATTGATTGAGGGGTGAATAGGGGAAACGAGGGAAGAACAGTTGTCACGGTGAATGACGTTGATGAAGATAAAATCTGTAGCCACGTGTTTCTGCTGACATTGTCAACGGGTATTGGTCGAAGAACTGGCAGTTTTTCGACAAATACGCGGTCAGTAGTGTGACAGATGTGACCGAGAAACAATGACGTAAAAAAATTCCTTCCATATGTACGTATTTTGCAGAAAATTATGTAATTGATTTCCTGTTGCAAAAGAATAAATATTTAATTTTCTGCAAAAGCATTTCCTCCATATTCCCAATTCCAAATTGTAATGGGCGATATATTGTCCATAACATGTTGGACTCTGTAAGTTCATCATTTCTAATTCAATATCAAAATCCTTCCAGTATGTCAAAGAGGGGGAGGTGATTGATGGACACACAAATTTTCAGCAAGATTGAAGAACAAGTTTTTGGGATATGAATACGTCAATGTTGAAGAAAACACGTCTAAAAAATCATGAAAACAGGCTTATGGACAAAATGTTTTTAAATTGTCCATTAAAATGTATTTTTAAATTACTTTTTGCACTATTTCTCCCCAATCCTAATTCGATGAACATGGCTTGCAAAAGCCTCCGTTTCCAAATCCCTCATACTTCTCGCCCCCAGGAGCTCCACCACCCGCAAAAACGCTGAATCCGTGCATAGGTTGAGATCAGGAGTCACAAACATGTGCAGAATGAGTGACTGAAAGCATTAGATCACGCCTACAACCACTAGCATAAAGCACGTTATCTTCTTCCGTCTGTGGTTGCTGTACTGATTGTAAAGGCGAGTGAATCGAACTAGGGTAATAATGATGAAGAGGGTCAGTACCAAGTTCACTTCTTTCACCACTTTTAATTCGGGCTACATGTTGTAAAGCAGCAGGTGAAAAATATGATGAAACTGCTGTTTCAATTTCCCCTTCTTCAAGATGAATTGGACGTTTCTTGGATGGGAAAGATGGAAAAGAACGAATAATTTCTAATCGTTTAGATCCATGCCACTTTGCTGAAAATGTTTTAAGTTTGTCCTTTTGTGATCTGATACACAATTGTACGTCACAAGTGCTACAATTGAACTTGTTCCTATGTCTCTCTTGACCAGAACCACAAAGTGCACAGTGTTTGTTCTTACTGTTATGGATTTGTAAATGTGGATGTAAATTGAGACGTAAAGAAGTTCCATCTTCTGACTTAAAAAAGTGTACTCTATTTAGTTGTTTAAGCTTTGCAAGATTTTGCAAACGCACCCCTTCATTATCATTGGCATCAATTGCCATATCCTCTGAATCTGAATGTACATCTCCTGTACATTGGATTGTATCGGCACACCTCAGTAGATCTGGTGAAAGCCCAAAGTGAAGTCAGAAAATGATGTGATCTTATTTAGAGCCTGACGAAACTTGTCAATTCCTCGGAATGTTTTTGGACTTTCCAAAAGTTCTCTCCTTTGACTCATTCTTCAAGCTATAAAGGCATTAACAGCTATCATTTTCAGTGTTTGGCATTTAAATTGATCCACGCCTTTTTCAACATCCTCGTCCATCTCGTCCCCGCCCACAATTTCCCCTCCATCTCCCACGCATAATCTTTCCTCTTCCTCTTTCTCGCAGCTCGGTGCTACCCCTCATCAATGTCATTGTCGGGTCATTCTCCCAACCTTCTTCGTCAATAGTAGTTGTGTTGATAGGTGTAATGGTCTCCATATTTAATAGATGATACGGATCGAAATTGTTGATTTTTAATGTCAGAAAGGCTATTTTCATAATACTTGCCCGAAACCTTGCACCGAAACTACATTTTCGATTTTCGATTTTCGATTTGTAGATTTTTCCAACCATGCACCAGAACAAACTGTAAGATTGAGTACGTTTCTAGAAGACCATTTTGGAAGTTATGTGTCATTAGAAACGACCCTTTTTTGGTAATTATAGACAACATATTGTCCATAACGGTCAAAACGGCCAATTCAAAAATTGAAAATTTTATGTTATAGATAATAAATTGTCCATTAGAATTTTGGGGATACGGAGGACGAAAAATGGCAGAAATTTAAATAATTGATTTCCTGTTACAAAAAATTAATTATTCAATTTTCCGCAAAATCTTGTCCTCCATATGGAGGATTCTTTTTAAAAATAGTAGTCTTAATGGTCGATTTTCAACGATTTTCTAAAATACTTCTTTACTTTCCAAAAAAAAGAGTCTTTTATCGATATTAAAAACGGGCAAACTTTGGCAATTTAATTTTTTGCCCACGTAATTTGAGTCATATTTTTTTAGTCATTTCAATTTCATTTAAGACTACGTCTGTTTGTAAAAAATTAAGTAATTGATTTTTTGCAAAATCTTGTCCTCCATATGGAGGTTTTTTTAAAAGCAGTAGCCTTAAATGTTGGTTTTCAACGATTTTCTAAAATATTTTTTCACTTTTTAAAGAAAAGAGTCTTTTATCGATATTAAAAACGACAAACCTTGACGATTTAATTTTTTGCTCACTTAATTTAAATGTTTTTTTTCGTCATTTCATCTTCATTCAAGATTGAGTCTGTTTATAAAAAATTAATTAACTGATTTTTTGCAAAATCTTGTCCTCCATATGGAGGATATTTTTAAAAAACATAGCAACCGTAATCCTCGTTTTTTAAAAAAACGGAATGGTTTTTCTAAAAATAGGTTAATTTATCGTAATTTTAATACCGATAAATTCTGATGATTTTAAAGAATCATTAGATTAACCCTCGCTTTCAAAACTATGCGCCTGTTCGATAGTCATGTGTCCCTGATCCTCCCTCACGCTGTATTGAAGGTGCACCACCACCACCACCACCTCCGCATCTTCCAGACATTTCACATTTACCACCACCGTGACTGGCTCCAGTACCACCAACCCTTTAATATCCCGTCATTGACTCTGATGCATAATCACCGCCACCACCACCGCCACCACCAGGATGACCACCGCCAGGATGACCACCTTGTGTCGATCCATATTCAGTTGGACGTGTTTGACTATTATAAGCGTAAATTTTGGAACCATCATATACAATAGAAAAGAACAAACACAGGAACAGAAGTAACACAAGTAAAATGTGGACTACAGACATGACAGGAACAAATGCTCTTCCAGCAGGTCCAGTATTTAACAAATCCTTTTTATTCCAGGGAGAACAACGTCTCGCTGGCATTGCACGTCCATCACATATTGTTCATTTCATGGGACAGGACGATACTCACATTCTGGAATTAACTGTGCGACATACATTGGAATTTGCAGCTAACTGAAAATGGTCTGCATGGGTTCCTTTCGTTGAAATCATACGCAGGACTGACATCGTTCTCAGAGCTCGCATACTCAGGATTGAACGTACGCTTGAGACGATTGTCGGTTCAAATATTCTGCGTGGTGTTATTGGTGGTGAACGTAAGCGCGTTACCATTGGTGGAATGGCGAATGGCCTTGTTGGTGGTTGTCTTGTCATGGATAATTGTTTAAAGGGTCTTGACAGTGCAAAAATCCTTCCCATCACGCAGAGTATGAGAAAAGTTGCAGACCATCTTCATGTGTCCGTCATGGTATCAATGCAAGCTCCTGAGTCTAGGATTTTTATCTTATTCGACAAGTTGTGCATCCTGGAAAAAGTTATTGTTATATATTTCGGTCCTTTGTCAAAGGCAGAGTCATACTTCAATAGGTCTCTCTGACAAATAGCGGCTGTTCTAGCAAAAACCGTGTAAATGGTGAAACATGGAGTAATACGCTAAATTACATGGTGTCAAAGTATGAAATACAGTACTGTACAAAGACCTAAGTATCCAAAATAATCCTCAATACAAATTAAAAAATCAAGAAAATGTAAAAATAGCCACTCATAATTCAAATCGGTACTTTATTGTCTAAACGGGCGACTTCATTCGCAATTTAAAGCTGTTGTGACTGGTCAAATGAACTGACACGGAACTGTATCTCCATACGTCGCCGACGATTCTCCCGATAACGCTGTTGGGTAAGACGCCTTTTTCCGTCACATTTATGCCAATATCGTACAAACGGACCAGATATTTAGAGAAAAATTCAAGGTCAGCTGAAAGTAGGGGATTTTTCCTGATATGAAAATTTATGAGAGCAACGTACATTTGGGAAACAGGGTCATAATTATATTGTGACCATTTCCATTTGTGCGATATTACCGCCCACAGTCCACATAGCCTGCGGAAAAAATTTCCCACAATAATGCGGTCAGAGGACACCCTTGAATTAAAACTTTCTTCTGTAATTGTCAATGAGTGATTAGGCACCTTTTTAATAGGGTGAATTCCTTGGATAAATTCTTGGACACCCTGATACCCTTTGTCTACTGGAATGGCCCACATTTTGCTTTACTCAGAACTTGAATCACGGTAGTCTTCTACTGTATTATCACCACCTACTTTTTCCACTGCAGATAAATGAAACTGTCTCGTACGTTGAAATATCTCAATATCAGACACCGAACCAGGGTAATGATTGGTAGCATCAATTGCTAATGCATTTGGAAGCACGGAAACTTCTACCTTATAACCATAAAGTTTATTATTTCCACTAAAATAATGTTTACCCTACTGCATACTACAACTTGGTCTATAAGACTGCTGAAACATCACATCTGTAGCATACTTCGCGTATGGAAGATTTGAAAACGTCTGTCTTTTGTCCTGTAGCTTTTCCATTGTGTATCTACGTTCTGTATCTTCTACCAACCCTTCGTACAGTAGATGAGACACTTTCTCAATAAATTACACGATATGGCGCCCAAAGTTGGGCCCTTTCGAATTAAATAATCGTGCTAAGAAATCCTATTGGCCACCAATCTTTAGTACTGTAAGCATCATAGAAAAGAATCCTTAGAATAAATTGCAGACTTTCTACTACGGCCCATATTGTAGAATGCATTGACATGTTCTCTGATATCATTCCATAGTAATGAGAGCTGATCTGGCGTTAGGTTCGTCATACTCAATATAGAGGAAGACCCTCCGTTTGTATAAAATGTATCGAATATAGTACAAATTGAGTTTATTTATTCATCAGAGCTGATATTGCCATCATTTCCGTCGTATAGGTCATATTCAGATTGGCGAGTAGCTGCGGCGTCTGCCAGAAGTCGAAGGGCGTCGTTAACATCGGATATATCAATTGGATTCATTTTGCTTTCTTAAAGGTTGTAAAAATGGTGTAAATGATGCTACAGTTCTTATCCTACTCTTTGAAATCGATAAGATCGATTTATATACTAAAAGACATCATCGTTGCGAATTTATGTACCTTTATAGAAAGGCGGGTCAATTCTGCGTGTAGAGTGAGGCATCAAAAAATTTACATCGTGATATTTTGTGTCCCCTACTTTTTATAAAAATGAGTGACACTTTCATAAAAATAATTTAATTTAACAATCACTGATCTGTACAGTAATGCGTACCTCCGCAATACAATGCAATTGGATCTTTCGATGATTCCTCAATAACTGTAAGAAAGGACTAATGGTTTCGGATTACATCGCCCTTCTCATAGCTCTGTAACGGAGTTTGTGTCCACCTTAATAGACCCAATATTTCGTGGAGATTACATCAAATCTGCTCAACCTGGTGTGATTCTGGTACATTCAAAATTTTTATTATCCTCTTGTCTGGGAACGTGAAGAATGGACGTGACCTTGAAGGCTGGCTCGTTTGGATTTATTAGGTAAATCCTGTCCACTATGCTCTGGAGGCGTTACTAATCAATGAATGCGAGGGAGTCTCATGCAAATTTGCACCTGGGGAATTAATTTCGCAAAACGATGCGTTCCCGGAAGTTGCTAAAATATGTCCTGTGACAGATGGTATTCAATATCTTCGCGACTTACGTGGTATCGAGAACGATAAGATTTATCAGTTATACTTTTCCTCGTCGTCATTGTGTTCAACGTCCTATTCTTCTTGTTCTCTGCTATCGCTACAACCCCAACTAAGCCCGGTGGGTTTGCTAGAAACACTGGTCGGA
>JAULBU010073983.1:0-10255 GCA_032358235.1 Odonthalia washingtoniensis | reverse complement strand
CATCCCATTCTATTTCATTGCCCCTTTTTAATTTTATCTCTTTCCTTGTAGGACTCTCCTCACATGTCCACACGTACCAGTATATCACATCACACTGACACGTTTCGCTAGAATACTTTATCTATAAATAAAGCATTCTGATGGAGAAGAAGTTGAAAGAAACCAAGTCACTTCTCATCCGATGTAGAGCACCACATTTTGGAAAATGGATGGAACTTCTTTTAAGATTTTAAAAAATACAAACTTTTGGTAGTGGCCTTTTTATGTACGCCAATAGGACAGTAAAGCCATACAAATTTGTCATATTTCAATGATTTCTTGGATTTCCAAAATTAGAAAAAGGAAATCACTATTCCATTTTGCATTTAATGCAAATTAACTTTTTGATACGCTATGCTTTGGTGCTCATTAGCATTATCGAATTTAACGAATGGTAAGACACGTGTATTGTTCGTTGACAACTGTTCATGTCACATTGGAAGATGAAGACACGTTACATGAACACAGTATTTCGCAAGTTTGCGGGCGAATGCACACAGATGTGATTCAGCGTGCAGACTCGTTCGTAATTGAAAAGATCAAAGATGCCTGGCAATCGGGTAATGGGACGATGATAAATAAATATGAGATGACTCAAAAAGGATTGGTGATAATGGGCAAGGAAGTTTTTGCGGCTGGAAAATGCAGGTTCGCAAATAATATGGGCGACACTAATTACGGTGACCAGTGATGATTGATGATGGTTGATGGATTTCATAATTTACTTTTGGGGAATCCACCAACCATTGAAATTGGCATACTGGGTTTTTTTTCAATCGCGGTTTGTTGATTGGTCATGATACGTTTCGGAATGCGTATAGCTGTCGGTGATGTGGTTGTTGCGCTAAATGTAAATTAAATTTCAAATTTTGAAAAAGGGAAAAAAAAATGTAAGTTTGCCATTGCGACGACGGGAATGCGAAACTTTTAGAAATGGAAAAAGTGGTTTGGGAACTGTTATATGTTCATAAGCTATGGGCTTCGTCGGGCATTGGGCAGGAATAATGACGAGTGACTTTTTAAGGTGTTTACGTGTTTCATGACGCGATAAATGATGAATTTCTACGTAGAACGAACGGATGGTGACAATGTACATACGTTGTTGTTGATTATTGGGTTGAAAAAAGTTGAATTGTTTTGGACGGTACATTTACACGTCAGTTACTGTTGAAGATGAGCAGAATTAGCAAAGTGGATTTTAGAGAGTTGTACACTCACTGGATACGAACATTTCGATAAGTTTACAGAAGAAAAAAATTAATTAATTATTATGATCATTTATGATTACAGTGGCGACGAAAAACAGACGGACAACGCTGGTGCTCGACCAGCAACACAGCACAGCCAGTGTATTGGTTGAAAACGGGAACGAAATAGTTCCGTTTCAGTTTGAGATTATAAAATAATATATTATTAGTCGCGGGGACTTATCAGGAGGTACACGCGCCTTATATTTGTACGTACATTAATATTATATTCATTTTATTTGACAAATATTGTTTTTGATGGTGAAGTAAACACGTGAAGTGCGAATGCTGTCAAATTTAAATTTTGTCCGACACAATAATTCACAATTCTTCCGCAACTCATTTCCAAAAGCAAAGCCTACCCCCACAATCTGCCACACTTTCGAACCACATCATGACCCCTACTCCCACACTTTTTCCGTAATTTATTTGTCCTTCCCAGCACCGTCATCACTTCGAAACAACACTACATTATTACCTTTACCTGTCTTGCCTACATTGCCTACATTGCCCTACCTTTTGACCTACCTACCAATCCAATCCGTACCCCTACATCAAAGGAAATGTCATTGTACGATAGCGTCCCATTCGAAAACAAACCTACCCGATGATCAAATAGCCCCTCTGCCTTTTTAATCAACAACAACAACAACAACAACAACCCAACAACCTTCGTATTCGTAACCCCTTTCTCTCTCACTCCACTTGTCCACTAATTTACAACCATATCAATACATATCTTCTCATTTATCCCCCTTCCATCGCCTTCCAACTTCCTACCCCTGTTACTACACCTCTACTCTCCTACTTCTCTCCCGAATTCCTTCTCCGTCTCTCATCTATCCCACCCACAACTCTTTACACACTCTCCTTTCCTCCCTTACTGCAACCCACACAACTTTTCCAATCTCTTGTTCCTGTTGGACATTCTCCAAATCATTGACTGCTCCCAATGCCTAGTACCATCGCCGACGACACTGAAAAGCTTAAACGCCTATGGTATGCCAACAGTGGTCCTCGTGGCTTAAAACCAATTCCTCCACCTGCTACCACTGATTGGAAACCAGGTATGCCTACACATTGGACGGAACAAACACCATTTCTTAGACGGAAAACATTTTTCGTTCGTTTTTTTTCATTCATTCAACTAGCTGTAGCTGTTGTTTACCTTCAATATCGTGCACGTAAAACGATTGGCATTTTCGAAACATCTATATCATCTACACCTTTATTTATCTATCAAATATTTTTCTATATTCTAGAATGTATATCTGCGTTTGCTATTGTGTTTCGATTGTTTGAAGCTTGGAAAGTTGTATATCGTAATTGTATTAATTTACATCGAATACCTAATGATCTGTTAGTACCATATTTTTCACATGGTTCCTATAATAGAAATGCAGTACCACCTCAATTTTGTAATTACCCATCAGTTGCTATATTCATTCCATGTTATAATGAAGATGTAGACCTTATCACTGAAACTGTCGTAGCAGCTTTACAAATAGATTATCCTAGTCAATTGCTGACAGTATATTTATGTGATGATGGACGAGATACTGCGAAAAGACAAATTATTTCACAATTAAGACATCAACATACAAATGTACATTATGTTATTCGTCCAAGACATAATCATGCGAAAGCAGGGAATTTAAATTATGCAATTCAAAGAACTAGATCAGATTTAATTGTAACTTTAGATGCTGATTTCGTTGCAAGACCAAATTTATTACAAAGATTAATTCCGTATTATTATGTATGGAACCCTACTATTGGTATGTATGAATTCAATGAAACATTAGCATATGTACAAACACCACAATATTTTAGAAATTTATCACCATATGATAGTGACCCATTAGATCAAAGAGGAATATTCTTTTTCGATGTTGTGTTACCTGGTAAAGATTGGTTCAATGCATCTACATTAGTAGGTACGACGAATCTAATAAATAGAACGGCATTAAAAAAAGCGAAATATTATCCATATCATTCAATCACAGAAGATTCTGCATTATCTATTATTTTTCATGGTCTAGGTTATAGATCATATTATGTACGTGAATCATTAGCTACAGGATTAGCAACTACATCATTATGGACAAATTTAAGACAACGTGCACGTTGGTTAAAAGGAGATTGGCAAATATTATTTTCAAGACATGGACCATTTACACAAAAAGGATTAAATTTCATTCAAAGATTATTATATTTAAATATGGGTTTCTCAAGATTAATATCTGTTATTCATTTAGTCTATGATATCGTAGTAATTTTACTATTAACTATTCAAATCTCACCATTAGATGCTAGAAATCCTGTTGAATTCGTTATATATTTAGGTTCATATTTATTAGCTGGTATGATTTATAGATATGTAGCTAGTTTTGGTGGTGGTGGTTTAGATAAATCAGAATCTGGAAATGTGGCATTTGAAGCTATTTTTAGATATACTTCTGTTAAAGGTTTATTCATCGCTTTATTTAGAGGTGATAAACTAAAATTTAAAGTCACTGATAAACCAGTCGGTAAACGCTCAGCTGCTGCAACAGCTGCCGGTCTAGGTATCGATATTCATGCAAACCATGGTAACAGTACACGTAATAATATTAATATTAATAATAGACCGATCAATGTTTCCACAGATGTCGCTGAAAGGTTCGTTCAAAATGCAAGAGGAACAGTACTTGGACAACCTGGACCAGGAATGGAAGCATACGGAGTGGAGAATGTAAATTTAGCAACTGGGCAAGTACTAGGTGCGCAAGATGTAGGTGTAGGTACTGGTCGTATGACTGAAGCATATTCGACATCTTCACTTTTAAACACTGAAGTTAATAATAATAATAATAATGATGATTTTGATGATGATGATGATGGTGATGATAGAAATAGTAATAGTAATAGTAATAGTAATAGTAGTAGTAATAGTAATAGTAATAGTGATAATGAGGAAATTGATAATACAATATCTGAAGATATTCAATCATCAGTTCGTTTTACTGTAGATATCGGTGAAGATACATTTAGTACTGATGATATTGGAGAAGCTAACGAGGTAGTGACTATGCCGACACCGGCTGTAACAATGGAAAGAAGGAGAGAAACATTACGAAGTGGATCGAGTTCAGAATATTCTGAATTGACTACGGAAGATGATCATGGACGATCATTTAAGAAGCGTCTATGGAGTGAATCGATTGAAGAAAGAGCTGAAAGAAGAATGGACATTCGTAAAAATTTAAAACGTACATGGTTTAATTCATTAATGGCCATTATACTTATATATGCGATAGTATGGGGAATTTTATTCCCACCTGAAGATGAATCGGAATTGGTAACCGACGAAAGTAGTGGAGAAGCGACGAGAATAATTTATAATAATCTACTACCTACGGCATTGGCACTTGGTTTCGCTCTATGTAATCTATTGCCTCATTTACTGGCTTTGTATCTATGTTTCATTCCTTACTTGTCTGGGTGGGTGATGACGGATTTACAAAATGGTCGTTGTGATCAATGGGCTATACATCTGAAATCTGGTAAACTTTTCGTGCCGTTCTCATTCATCTCATTGATGACACTGGCTAGAGTGGTTTTGATCGTGGGCGCCGTTACACTAACCATTCTAGCATCATTGGCTGGGAAAGAGCAACGTGTTCCTGTTAATGTGTGAAGTTTGTCCATCATCCATATAAATATTATTATCTTTGAATTGATATTTTTTGTAAAAGTATTGGAAAAAAAAAAAAAAAACGTGTTTCTTTCTGTTTATTTAAATTTAAAACTTTTTCTCTATATATATTTATTTTTATTTGTATGAAACTCTTTTATTTATTATTTTTTTTCAGTTCATTACACGACGTTGCACACGTCGCTACCTTTGAGCAAAACAAGTCACAGTTAGAGAGAGAAATCGTTTTCGCCAAAACCTTCCAAGTGACAACATACGACATACGTTGCATATAGATATAGGTAAACAAACGAATTCACACATCACACGCGTCTCCATCTCAACTGCCGTCATACACCCAACAATTATTCGTCCATCATCACACGTTATGCCCTCACCGTGGGTTGTGAAAAAGTTGCACAATCGCCATTTATTTTTGGATATAGCACAATTTATTTATATTTAATTTACACGTAATTCACGTATCGACTAATTCATCTGCGCTTTTATTTAAATAAATAGCGAAATACATAAATAACCGAATACGTAACCACTGCTGCGACTACACACTGTCATGTCATACTAAACTGTTTTCACACAAAAAAACCGCCCCGTTACTTACTTACTACTGTGGCCAGCCGAAATATAATAATATAATATTATTATTATTGTATTGACGCCCACACGTGTATATCAATAAACAAAACATCAATTTTAACTCCTGCTTCCAAGTCTATAAGGGAGGTATATAGGACATGTACCGGCTCCCTCATTTTTATGGAATCTCTATGGGGAACCTATATAACAAATGTTCTTCAATCATTGCTAAAAGTCTTGAACGGTGACGAAAATGCAAACATAAAATAGAATTCCGTTGAAAATACAATGGAAAAGAGAGCTTTGCTATATGCATTTCCAAAAGCCGTATACAATTTGTAGATGTCATGTACATACATAACTAAAATGTCTCACACGCCCGTTTGCAGATTGTACATTTTGGAAATACTCTTTAACCTGTTGCGGCCTTGCCTATGAATTATCTCATACGTTAAGTATGGTGTATCGGCCAGTACCAGCTGAAACGCAGACAAGAACGGTTATCACTGCATACTCAAAGGAATCTTAAATTTAAGCTTATGACCCATAAATGGTAATGATTATGAGTTATGTTTAAACATAAAGCATAAAAACATTGCATCTTATGTTTTTTAATGGCCTTGCTCGTCATTATCATTTTTGCCATAGAATTTGTAGATGGCTACATACGTAAATTGTCTTAGTTGGCCGTTAGAAGATTGTCTTTTTGAAATTCTCCTACCTTTTGCCGCCTTTCCTATCAATTATTGCATGCGTTAAGTATGGTATATCGCACAGAACCAGCCGAAACGCATGAAAGAAAGATTATCACTGCATAGTCAAAGGAAACTTAAATTTAAGCTTATGATCAACAAATGGTAATTTTTATGAGTTCTGTTCAAAAATAAGGCATAAAAACATTGCATATTATTCTTATTAATTGACCTGCTCGTTATTATCATTTTTGCAATAGGAGTTGTAGATGGCTTCATAAGAAAAATTTTTACTGTCTTAGTCGGTCGTTACAAGATTGTATTTTTTTAAAATACTCCTACCTGTTGCAGCATTTCCAATGCAAAAATCACATACGTTAAGCGTGGTATATTGCACAGTACCAGCTGAACGCATGCAAGAAAGATTATCACTACATAGTCAAAGGAAACTTAAATTTAAGCTTATGATCAATAAATGGTAATGTTTATGAGCTCTGTTTAAAAATTAGGCATAAAACATTGCATCGTATTCTTCTTTATGGACTTGCTAGCTATTATCGTTTTTGCCATAGAATTTGTAGATGGAATGTACATAACTAAAATGTCTTAGTTGGACGTTTGAAGATTGTCTTTTTGAAATTCTCCAAACCTGTTGCGGCCTCGCCTATGAATTGTTGCATACATTAAATATGTGATCTTTAAGCTTATGATCCGTAAATGGTAATGTGTTTGAGTTAGGTTTAACAAAAAGACATGAAAGTAATGCATCTTATTCTTAATAATGGCCCTGCTCGTTATTATCATTTTTGCGATATAATTTGTAGATGGGTACATAACTAAAAAGTTTTCTGTCTTAGTTGGCTGTAAGAAGATTGTATTTTTTGAAATATTCCTACCTGTTGCGGCATTGCCTATGCAAAAATCGCATACGTTAAGATTGGTATATCGACCAGTACCAGCTAAACGCATGCAAGAAAGATTATCACTGTATAGTCAAAGGAAACTTAAATTTAAGCTTATGATCTATAAATGGCAATGTTTATTAGTTATGTTTAAACATAAGGCATAAATCATTGCACATTCTTCTTATTTATGGTCTTGCTCTTTATTATCATGTTTGCCACTATCATTTTCATATTCGACCTCATCATTTTCATTATTTTCTTCATCACTTGGACCTGGAACTAGGACCCTAGCATCTTCAATATTTTATTCATTCCATGGTACTTCATCTGAAGATGATTAATTTTCTTTGTTAGAATTTTCCCGTGGTGGTTGAACTTTTGGAATTGTTGGAGGTGGAAGTGGTGGTTGGCCATTTGTTTCAGAACGAACATTCGTAATTGAATGAAGCACTGACGAGTTTTGGATCTCAAGTTGTAGAAAAGCGGGTGAATTGTTCTCTTTAAATGCTTTTGATTCTATATCCTCGCCATCCGAGATCCTTTTTTTATTTCTTTTCATTTTTTCCCCTGTGCTTCAAACTTTTCATGTGCAACTGAAGCCTTCTACTTTTCGAATGATTCATTCTCATACATATATCAAATCCGAAAAGAACATTCTCAAAATTCTATACTAACTGGCTTAAGCTGCTCTAAAATAGCTGAATAATTATTGTCTAAAACTGTAGAATGCCATTCCCACCACGTTTTAACAAACCGTCATCGTTGCGTACAAAGGGCCCACGTTTGTCATGTGTTCCTTTGAGGAATTGGTTTTAGTTTTGTTGATAGTTTTCCAAATTCAAGACAGACAAAATATCTTTCGTATTCTGCCATATTCAGGAACATTAGCGCATTTAAGTAGTGATGGCTGTAACTGTGTACAGGCTCAATTGAAAAAGAAACTGTGCTCGCAACGTTGTGAATAATGAATAATTTCAGTGAAATTCCCTTCTATGATATATTCATATTAAACAAGCGGCGACTTGGTAGATATGCACCATACATTGATGCAGCACCAGGTAAACCAGGTGCTAAAACACATGATTTGGCACTATAAGCAGGGGACGGAGATGTATTTGTTGACGTATTTTGCGTTATAATGCCATTCGTAGGGGACATGGCGTTGAGAGGTGATGTCTACGAAAGGACTTGGGTAAGGAGAAAGTTTTGTGAGTGTGTGTGACTGAATCGTACAGGTACAGCAAACGGGGGCGGTGGTGATGAATGTGCATTCCAAAGACAAGTTCCTCCTAATTTACTGTTTGAAATTCTAAATAAATGTTATCATCTTCCAAAAATTAATCTTCAAGTATGAAAAAAATTATTTTCATGGAATTTATGCTGGCTTGAAACTGATTATAAAGACTGTCAATTAAATGAAAGTCTGAAAGAAAGTTCATAAAAAAAGTTCAAGAATCATGACATTAATAAAATAGGTTTATTATTGCGCGCTTATTAACCCTTTAAGTACGGCGAGAAAAATGGCTGAAAAGCTAAGAGAGAAACATAGGCCATTGCTTAATCGTCGTGGTGTCGGACTTGTTTAGGAAAGTCAATCATCTTTGTGCCAACAGTAAATGAACTCTGAAAGATCTTTCGTACTGTATTATTTATCTGGCTCATGAGCTTTATAGGAATTGGAGTGCAGGTAGTGGCTGAAGTGGAAATATCTTCACCGTTGGTTGACGTTGAGCAAATGAAATGGTGCAACATTGCACTGCAAAACTGGAACGACGTACAGTGTAGCGGGGATAGAAAAGTTTTATTTTTACATGCACGTTTCGCGTGTCAGAACTGATGATGATTATGCATTAATTTTTGCAATCAAAAATCGTAGTTTCTGTGTAGTGTAGAATGGACTTGGAAAGTAATGTACAAGATATGAGAACGGCGTGGTTAAGACGTGTGGTCATGTATGAAAAAATCATGACTAACTGATTGAAAACATCGAACAAAACACCAGACATAAGGACCGATTAGTTACGGTGAGGAAGGGAACGTGCTGGGAAGCGAAGGATAACAGACTGAAAAATTTACAATTTCAACTGCAACACGCGATACGGAAAGGAGCAGAAAATTTGAAAGTGTGTTCAAATTATGTCTGGAGAGCGGAAGAAGGGGATTGCATCTATGAGGCAGAAAGCAGCTGAGACGAAGAAGGAGAGGATGCAGAGTAGGAGATGATTTTGAAATTGCTGAACTGGAACCAGTGGTGAAATTGGCCGTCACCCAAGTGACGCTGAGCTCAATTCCAAGTTGTCACGTTTTGTCACGTTTTGTCAAGTTTTCTGCGTTTAGCCTAATTCGAGTGATTGAACCTCGGCTACATGTTTTCAGGGAAGCTGTACACCTAGTACAGCACATTACTGTACTTGATGTACTGTACGCTCCTCCTTTCACCATCAGGTGACGGGTGAAGTCTACTTAAGGGGCTTCTTCGCCCTGAATTCCCTTAATGATAATAAACACAAGCGTTTCTGATACTTCATATACCCCCGAAATTGCATTCGTCGCGATCGACAAAGCTCATTAGGCTCTGATAGAACGTCCGTTGCGCCAGCGTTAGTCTACTCCTCCGCCTTACAAGCATGAATACGAACCGACGACCGTTAGCCGCGTCAACTCTGGTAACAGGTCCAACTGCCTCCCTCCTCGCGGAGTAGGTCTTAGACCATCGTGCAATCCGTTTTAACGCGCATCTCATGACCATCCAATCAATGTCATCTTTCAACGACACCGGCACCTCACACCCACCGAGACGACAGCCACCTACTCATCCAGCATCATCCTACCTCCCCTTTTCGGTGGAGCGTACTGCCCACACGAGCTATAGTCGAACGAGGACTCCGAACACCCTTAGTGCCGTTTCTTTCCTTCATTTATGGAAGTGCATTGCACTACATCTGGTATCTCAGACTAGAATTAACTAGGTAGTAATTGAACCAAGATGGACAAGACTACTACAGGGATACCGAAGCCCGGATCAAGAAGAACCCGACCTGTGACCGGTAGCCTACCAGCAGGATCGCGTAATGCTTCCCACACAGCATCAAGAATAGA
>JAULBU010073972.1:0-10255 GCA_032358235.1 Odonthalia washingtoniensis | reverse complement strand
GGGGAGCAAAAAACCCCAAGTTTATTCAATAAGCCGCCGTGCACATAGTAGTATACGAAGCGGCCGGCGGTGAAAAATGGCACTGTAAAGCTGTAATTTGTGAAGGATAAAAGGATACAAAAACGGTCGCAACCATCAACCAGCATCGTGGCTTAGTGGTCAGGAGTCCCTTTTGTATTCGAGAGTTTGGTATTTCAATCCCCGGCGGGTGCACCTAAAGATAGGGCCCGTGGCGTGCAGGGTAAAGCCGGTATCGCCCTTTGTGGCGGTGCCGCCTTTTCCGTGCCGACATGTGGCAGTTTTTGATTGGCTTAGCGCTGCCTCGGGTTCCACGTGTAAGTTTGTGTCCGATGTCTTCGCGGGAAATCGTCAATAATTCCCCACAATACACTCGTCCATACGAGGAAGTGGGTAGCTATCCGTCACGGAGGCTTGATTAACCTTCCGGTAGTAGATAAAAAATCGGAGTGTACCGTCCTTCTCGGGCGCGAAGAGGACAGGTGTTGGCCATTCAGAATAAGCAGGTTCGGTTACTCCGGCTTTGAGCTGTTTGGTAACCCCGAATTGTTCGAGTTCTCTGGTCATTGGTCTTAAATTAAATGCCGCGTTCCTCGTAATGTATTTACAGCCTCGCGTATGACTGCAGGACTAGCGTACGTCCACAACAATTATTGGACGGCTTTTGGCCAGAAAGTAACACCTCCGGAGCTAGCTCCGTTTCTTGTTGATCGGAATTGTTTCGCGCCTTTCCCCGGAAGGAACTGGGGAAGAACAAAGTAATCCTGGGCCTCGGTTAGACCGAGTATGTCGCATTCTTCCACCATTCTCGAGAGGAAGTCGAAAACCAGTATTGGGCCGTCGCCCGAAAATCGATGTTCTTCCATCGTCAGCTCCAGACTCTTGAGGTGTCTGCGGAATTCTCCAGTTGATGCACTGTTGCGCCCGCCGCTGACTTGCGTCAGGCGGTAATACCAATACGACATCAACCGATCAAAGGACAGGTTGGATGGTTTGAACGAGGATGGTCCTCGATTTTTGGGACCTTTTTCGCGTTTGAAGAACGGTACGGATAGATCGATTATATCCGGGTCTAGGCCCGTAGTTTCATCTTCTTCTTCGGACGACGATGAATCGTATTAGGGAAAACGCCTGGATCCAGCGATGGGTTAGAACGGTGCTATCGGGCTGCTCGAGATTCTCTTTTTATCGGACGTGATGTATCACGATATACCATGGCGACCCATTGAGACCGTAAGAGGAGACGTTTGGGTGCGTCTTCCTGGCCCTGGATGAAGATGTTGTTCTTTGGTTCCTGCTCGATAATCTATTTTTGTTGTTGCGACCAACCGTGCTCGAAGAGCGCGTGGAGATGAGAGCGTAAAAGTTTTACAACTTCCGCTGCGGACTCCGGTGGAGATTAGATTTTTCGATGAGGGACTGCTTGATTATCGTCTTGAGCTCGTCGCGGAGGTGTTTAAATTGCTCCTCGAGTTAGGGATTGCGGGTAAGCTCCTTTTCCAGATATTTGTTTAAGTCTGTAACTTGATTTTGTAGGTCGGCGGATACTTCGACGGAAATGCGCTTGATAGTTGCCTTATGAGGGGATTGACGAACAAGCAGTGCGGTAGTGTTCGCAGACCCGGCTCTGGAAATTGCACGGGAAGAATTGCGCAATCCCTCGGGTAACATGCCGGTTACGGACTGTGTTTTTCGCAATCCGTGTTTTGGAATTCCCGTAATCTTGTCAGTATCCATCCGTTTGTCAATTGCCACCTAGAAAGATTCTAGTCTGGGAGACCAGATGTAGTGCAATGCACTCCAGAGAGGAGAAAATGGAGCACTAAATAGAGTTCGTGACACTTCGTTCCGAGTAACTTGTTTTGCTGCTTGCACTCCACCGAAAAGGGGGGGAGAGATCGTATTGTCGCAGGTGGCAGTAGATGGATGAGGTGTGTATCGATCTTAACGCGCTTGTAAAGCGGTGGATGTGAATAGGGGAATACTACGTGGGGTTAGTCGGACTAAGAAACGCGCTTGTAAAGTGTGGTTAAGCGGCTCTCGCAAGAGAGATTGAGGTGCTATCATAGCCGAAACTGATTTCGTTATGGTCGACGACATGCAAGTTTCTAGATTAGGTTCAGACTCGAATTTGCTTGCCTTTATTATAATTAAAAGTATTTGAGGTCCAAGTTCCTTTAAGTGGGATCTACCTACCACCCAAGCGGCGGTTGGAGGATCGTACTGTGAATGTCGGACAGTTGGTCAGTGTATAATATACACTGACATCAAAAAACACGTGGCGGAGGGGTCAATTACTCGAACCCGGAAAAAGACGAAGAGGGTGCGCTAACGTCGCACTAATGTTACATTTTCGTAACCGGATGTGACATTGGTCATGATTCTGTATGCGTACTGTAGGCGTGACGTTTGAGCTCAAAAATGTCTAACACGTTTTACAATAAATTTATTAATTGCACCACACCAGAGAATTCGTCAGCTTCCAAAATACAGGACAGCATTGCAGCGCCCTCTCAAAAACCTATTCAAAATCTTCTATATTGGCAATTTATGTCCATTCCTAGCTTCCTTGGATAAAATAAAGTACATATATTTATTCTTTGGTAACCTCACTCGCTGGCCTATTACTATGGCTACATTGGATACCAAATCAAATACCGTCCTCGAGTTCTTGAAGGAGGATATCATGCACTTTTTCAAACGTCCCAAAACCATCATCACTGACAACGCGTCGTGCTTCACCTCCAATGTACTGGCAAACATCACGATAAAGCATGTTATTGGTTGGAAAATGGTTATGGTTGTGCATCACCGCGCTACGGGACAGCTTCCTTCGAACGCCGTTTTCGAATGCCTCGCGCAGTATTCGATAAGCTATTCAGGGAAATCAATGGTGACGGGATTTTCGTGCGTCACGTTGATAGTTTAGGAAAGCTTGGTATACATCCCCTCTAACTTGTTGTAGTCGCAATTCGTATGACTGGTTATGGAATAGCAGCAGACGCACTTGACTAGTATCTGCAAATGAGCTAAGATTCAGAGATTATCTCTATGAAGGGTTTCTTTAATTCCGTAATTCAAAGTTTTTCTGGAGAGTATCTTCGAGAGCCGACAGAAGAAGACCTTAGATGTATCATGGGAATTAACGCGGCTAAGGGGTTTCCATCCTGTGATGGTTCAATTGATTTTCAACACTGGAAGTGGAATAACTGCCCTATTTCGTGGTCGGGGCAGTTCAAGGGAAAAGAAAAGAAGTCTACAATTTTCCTTGAAGAAATCTGCGATGGAGAGTTGTAGATTTGGCATGCATTTTTTGGAAGTCCTGGAAGCCTAAACGACATGAACGTGATACAACTTTCGACAACCATGGAACTTATAATGGCTGCGGAGTTTCCACTTCTATTCAGTATGATGGGAACGTAGGAAACGAACAATGCCATATTAGTTGGCGGATGGTATTTACCCAAACTGGTCCATAGTCATCAAGAAAATTAAGGAACATAACAAATGCAGGGAGGAAGTTTTTTCCAAGGCTCAAGAATCAATAAGAAAAGAAATTGAACGAGCGTTTTTTGTTCTCATTGCACTGTTTTATATACTGTCTAAGCCTGCTCGTCTATGGTCTCGTCATGAAATTTCAAATTTAATGAATACGTGTATAATTATGCACAACATGATCGTGGAACACAGACGTGATGTATATGAAAGTGGGATGTCATCTTTGGAGCATTTTAAAGATGCTCGTAGTATGTTTGCCGGAGGAAACTCATTCAAATGGGAGTCTAGAGCCGCTACTAAATAGTTAATGACGGGGGTGATACCGCAGAGAATGTGGGCATGTATGGTTTCATCGCGAGAGGCTCAAATTACATCTAGGATTTATGAGGCAACCCTTCACATTTATGTGCAACATCACATTTGGAAGCGTCAAGGTACTTTATTTTAACTCGCGCGCCACAATAAAATTACTGCTGCAATAGTTGTGCTGAATAAAATCGCGAAGCGCTGTCAAAACAATGGGGCCCAATGTCTCCCGAGGTGTGGCCACGACGCCGTTCAGAGATTTTTCAGCGTAATAATTTTTTCCTCAATTCTCAGCCATCCTGAACACAACATCTAGGGCCTCAAGACTTTGAAGAGGATGCCTTTAGATCAGTAGTATTTATGATGGGAGTAGGTGCGTTCGAGTTGGTGAATGGACCCTCATCTGCGGTGTCAACATTTGATATTTCTTTCTCAGTAGTATCAATTTTGGCTTTCTTGACGGCTGTCGCAAGATATGTTGTTACTATTTCAACGAAAAAGGCAGCTGTTTTCTGCAAGCCTGCAGCTTCTGGGCACCAGAACACCTCTAAAGCATTTCTGTCTTCCATTATTTTTCTCTTTCGTTAAATAGACTCTTCCATCGATCTTACAGCCTCAGTTCGAACTTCTTCCTGGGGAGCATTCTTTACTCCACGGTATCGTCCTGTAAATTGGTCAACTTGAGTAACTGCTTCTTTTCTATTACTTTCGTCGGAGGATGGAGTCTCTGGCATAGTTAGTTGAGTTTCATGTACAGTTGAGTCTGATTTGGTAGATCGTATGATATCTGGAATTGTTTCCAATTTTTGGTGATGCTTCAGTGCGAGGTATTCCTTGTAGTACAACAAACTATTCTTGTCGAAGTCTTGGTATATATATTGCGTACACGTAGTAAAATCCATTTGTATTGCCACTGCTATGATCATGATGTCTTCATCACTAACTCCAGTTGGGTTTGAAGCACGTACTTTGCCAACGGAAAGAAAAAGCTTTTGTACCTCTTCTGACAAGTCCGAGAAGTGTTGCTTAATGCTCAACGACGAACGAAAACCATACTTTCCTTCCGGGACTTCGGAATTATCAGGACCTTTCTCGATGAATCGTAGACGCACCGTATGCATGACGCGCTTCGCAGTTTGATCTGTACCATCGATGGGGTCCTCAGAATCAGCTATCCATTCCCTCGCTAGTACTTCATTTTCGTTCGCGTCCCAGTTCTTTTCCCGTCCCATGCTATTGTGATCCGGTTGAGATGGCAACTTGTGATGACGCCCTTGAATATTGTATTTGGGGGTGAGGGGTGAGGGGTGAGTGGGAGAGTGAGGATGAGAGGAACATGATGAAGTCAGGTTTCATAGTAATATTTCATGAACTATGGGTTTGTCGTGATACTTTTTCGTACGCGAGAATGTAGGCTGTTTCCTTTTTTTTTGGCGTGTATTCGCAACCAAGGAAACCGATCATCAGTTGACATATGGAAATCTATTAAAAAGATTAGATCACGATCTGACTCTATTCGTCCCTCGAATGCAGAGAAGACAGCCATGGCAGGTGAAAATAGGAAAAGGTTCTAAATAAGTTAGAAGTTTGGAGTGTTGTCTTTGTGTCACATGCATGACCAAGAATTGCATAAACTTTGTAAATTGTTGGCATTTTAAAAGAAATAATTACGGAGCATGCAAAGTTGTTAGGTCAAATCACTCGCGCTTTACCCACAAAATGTAGGGTTTTGTTTCCAGAGCATAGCACGTTAACGATACGTGACTTGGTTCTGTTTTGGTTTTCGAAAGCAAATTTTAATTCAGTTCCCTTCATCCGGGACATGGACAGCGGGTTCACATTTCTTGTCGATATAAAGCTTACGTTGCTATGTACACGTTCCTATTCAGGATTTCGGGGCTCATTCATTGATATTTTTACTTGAAACGTGTATGGAATTGAGACGGAATAGGAGTAGCTGCTAGTATTTTATTACAAGGAGAAACAGCTGCACGAAAGCGTTATTCCTGTTCCTCCCTATAAATATGAAAATGAATGTTAAAAAGACGTTAAAAAGTTAAGAAAAAAAGTTTCGTGCACGGAGAAGCCCATCTTTGTTTTGTCGTTGTGCCAATTCAGTGAGCGTGCGATACCGAACGTCGCCAAGTTGAATTTTGGTTGACATAACCTGACGTAGATCTTCCAAAATTTCGGAAGCATTAACAACACCTTCTATCTCCCCCCTCCTCTTTACATCGACATTTTCTTTCTCACTACTCATATCTTCATTGTCGACAATGACAGGATGTACATTCCTACTTTCCAAAGAAACATCTGTGCATTTCAATGCATCCAATAATGCAGTAAGGTCATCTACGAGATGTTCCCGTCTAATGACATAGTGAGGTTGCAATCGATTCTCTTCAGTAATGATAGAATCATTCACATCATATGGATAAGCTTCTAGAAAATGTTCGTATCGATGAATTTTTTCTGCTTCTCTTAATTTGATTCTTTTCGCTAAACTCATTATATTGATTGTATGATTATGATGACCATCGAACATACCATACTTAACTTGTGAAACTAATCGTTTCGCTATTGGACTTATTGAAGAAATGTATAAAAACTCACCACAATATCGTTTAAGATTTAATGTGTCATTGTATGATATTACTAAATGCCCTTTCACAGATGCACGAAAAGGTGATGTATAATTTAACATTTCGGAAATCAAATAACTTCGTCCATACTTACTGTGTGCTCTGAACGAGGAAAAGTGTTTACTCGTCACACATTCATGCAACGCAGTAGATATGGTGGAACTACCTGTTCTAGGCGGGCGGTCATAGAAAATACATTTGGATGCATTGGTAATTTGTGGAAATGTCGGTAATGGTGATGGTTCCATGTTTTCAAGTGATTGTGAATTTGAAAGTAGAAGAGTTGGTGCATGTGATTTCAGAGTTAATAAACGTTCTTTCCAATGTTCGGTAGGTTGTGACAGGAACACAATTCCACATACAATAACGACAGTGAACGGAATGATACTTTTATGCTTCATTCTTCTTTCGGCGAGAAACGTCATTAATGCGTAGTTGAGAGCCGGGGGTGTGAGTTGGGGGTGAGAGGGCAGGTAGAGAGATATAAGAGAGAAGGAGTTGCAAAAACTGGTTTTGGAAGTTGAAAGGGTAGTGGTGGTTGCTGCTTTGCAATCTGCTCGAGGACATCATCCGAATACTCAAAGAAAGGGAAACGACGGTGACGTTGCTATAAGCTTACGCTCCGTTATACATTTGCCCCTAAAATAAGAATTTACGGTTAAAAGTGTTAAATAATACTTCAGATTTTGCCGCAATGTTGCCTAAAATGGTAACACTATTTATACAACGTACATCATTAATAGAAGGGTTAACTAAACGCCCCGTAATTAATATTCTTAAATATACACTTTCACAATTCTGTACACCACACCAACATACAAACCATCAAAACTTATGTATAGACGACCCATTACAGTCCAGAAGCCACGACCGTAGGGGGCGCCAATGCGCAAGATCCGTGGAACAAGCAAACCCAAAATTTGGGTACAATGCTTGCTAGAGTAAGCGATATCAGCCTCACCACCCTTGTTTTCTACTTTCTTGTACCCGTCCCATTATACTTCATTAGTATAATCACTATTTTTACAGTCCCTGTTGTTCGGTGCATCGTTTTCCCGGGAGACCATCGTTTCGTCGTTTCGTGAAGAAAAAAAACAGCCGAAACCAACTCGGTCGGTCGCGGATGGTGGAAAGTAAACGAGAAGCGTATTGTTAAAACAGCTGTAAGGCTCTGCAGACAAACAAAATGCCGTTGTAAACGAGAGAGAAAAAATCATTTCAATGGTTGTCCACTCTACACATCAAGGAAGACGGGTATTAATGGGTTTACAACTTCAAAAAAATAATATTTCCAAAAAAAATTCTGGATAGCAGCTGTCTGTGAATGGATTTCACGTTCTCTGACGGGCATCCAAAGTGGAATGGAGGCTGCGCAACCAACTGGGGAAACGACGAGTACCAATAATGCGGTACGATTAGGGTAGAGATGTTTTAAAAATGTTGTACATAAAAAAACCGAGATGGAGACTGTGGGAGTGGCGAGGGGAAAACTCCAAGATCTTTAGACAAGAGAAAGATTCATATATAAGCGGTAAGGTGTTTTGATCTTTCTGCAAAGCGCGTAAGTGTGACGTTTTTGAAGAGCTTGGCATTGATATAATTCGAATTAGTAAATCATTTGCACACATTGTCTCTAAAGATGAAAATGAAGGATGTCAAACTAATACTATTGAACAATCGCCTTCATAGCGAATATAGGAAACAAGAAGGACAGAAAATGAAAACTCAAACATATGTGTTTTCGTTTTTTCTCTTTTTCCATAATAATAAACCGCAAGCAACATAATATTAATATTACGTTGGCTGTGGTTTTTTATTATTATTACTTTATTACTAAACTATCATTATTATTACTATACAATTTTTTGTCACGCTATACCACCTTGCTTGATATATTTCGATTAATTTTGCTTTTCTTTATCACCATTCACAATTTTCTCATATACTGGAATTATATGTTTTGTTACTTTTTCAAAGTACAAACTATAGTAGTTCTTTTCATCCGATCGTGATGAAGAACCTCCTCACACAGAGCTTTTATTACATCAAAACGCATTTTATTTGTTCTTCGACCCGTAGATAAGAAAAATAGAAAGGCAATGACAAGAAAATGCAAATCAAGCGGAAGTGTTGTTGCGCCTTTTCCTGAAACGAGGAAACCAAGCAGGTCTTCTAAACAAGCGTTTCTTAGCGCTTCGGGATCCAGTAGATTCTGAAATATCTTTTAAATCCTTGTCCGTAGCTAGCGATTTACGGTCTTCATCGCTCTCTAACCCTTCCTTATACAAAAATAATTTCGGTACACAAGCAGCTGGCAATGAATTTTGTGAATGTAATTTAAGTCCCGGTTCGCTCACACGAGCACCTACTTCTAAATCAACTACACAATAACATTCCATTCCAAACTTCAGATCAGGTGCATCAAACGCTCTTGCAGTTTTAATAGATGGGTGCTCCATAATAACTCGTTCAATTTCATCCAAAGAAACAAACCAATTTTTCTTTAAATCATTGCCATTATTAATATCATCACTTGGTCGTTTAGGTAATAATGCAGCATGTACATCAGCTACTGATTTTTCAGCTATTGCTGCTTCACGTGCTGCTGCTGATTCAATCTGTTGTAATATTATCTGAATGTTTTCCATTTCTAATCGATGTCCTTTTTCTATATCTTCATCTAAACGGTTTTGATTCTCTTCAATCGAACTTAATCGACCTAATATTTCTTCAGATAATGTTTCATCAGATGACCTTTCATGTAATTTTCGAACACACGCTTCCAATGATTCTAACCGACTTTGTAAAGTTTTGTTATCATCTACTACTTTCCTCTCATCGTCATCAACATTATGTGTACCACTATCTGAATTTGAATTACGTATGTAATCAGTCCCGCTTATATTCTTGTTCGCAGTTGAATCTGAATTCAATCGTGATCCTGTACTAATTCTGTTTCCATCACTTGATGCTGTACGAGCTAATAAAATGCTTGCCGTGCTATGCTCACCACTACCACTGCAATCCAACTCCTCACTCGTTCTTCCACTCAAACCGGTGTTACTATTATGTGCTCCTACCACTTCCTCTATCTTATCATTACAAGCGTCTTCTTCATCAGTATTTTCGTCACTGTCTTCCCCCTCAGCCTCCACTTCTTCATTTGAATCATCCTCTGATAAAGAGGTTGAATCGGAAACCTCCATTTCTGTGTTATCTGTTTTCTTTTTCTGAATATCTTTCATGATTACTTCAGCACATTCCAAACGAGCTAGAATTTTATTCATGTTAAGAACTTCTTCGAGTTCTTCTTCAAGTTCCCGATGATGTTGTTCCATCTTACTCATCCTGTGCAAAAGATCACGAAGAAGGTATTTCTCTGTATCAAATCCCGTGTCACTTACCGCTTCTCGAGCTAGACCATCAGTAATTATAGCCTCTGGTTCATGTTCTTTCTTTTCTGCAATAACGTTTTCCTCATCTACACGCTCCTCATGAACAGAATATTCCCTCTGTTCAACCTGTGGTTGGCCAATTGTGATACTTGTGATTGCACTTTCAGCAGCTTTAGAACCGGACGAAACTCCAGGTGAGATTATATTATCTTCAGTTACTTCATCAATTTGGAAGATCTCATTTGGATGTTTTAGTGCACCTTTGAAATTCTCTTTATCAGATGAAGAGAAATGATCAGAATTCTGTTCCTCTACCTCCTTGAGCACCTGCTCCTGCCCCTCTTTCAGTGCTTGCTCTTCTTCCTCTTTGAATCTTTGCTCTTCTTCTTTTAGATA
>JAULBU010073961.1:0-10256 GCA_032358235.1 Odonthalia washingtoniensis | reverse complement strand
ACAAACAATTAACTGTTTCAGATTTCTACAGGTTTCTCGCTGTTTTCCTCAGCTCCCATTGCACAGGATTTTCCATTAAGAAAACAATTGGGGATTTATTGACCCACGACATCCGTAACCTTCCATCTATACATCTACTTAGGTTCATTATGTCGAACATAATGGCGTACTTTCCAACAATGAGAGCGGAAGAGTGTTCTGGAAACTGGAACTGCCAACGCGATGAGACTCAAAACTTTAACGAATTTGAAACATTGGCGTTTTGCGAAGTGAAAAAGGTATTTTTAATACCGCTTTATCAATTTCTTACGCTACACGACGATCTGTTTGGTACTCATGCGAAAGATAACGCCGTAAAAATTTTAAGTCCAAGGAAAGCGGATGTAGAGGGTCATGTCGCTGACAGTGTTGCCGATGCTCTATTCCGAATAACCTTGGACTTGCATTTTAGAAAGGATTGTGGACAGTACTGGGAAATTAATGTGTAGACTACTGGAAGAACGCGGAGAAGTAGCCCTAAATCCTGCCATCGTAACCGCTGGTCTAGGATATGAGAAGGAGCAGATTGTCGATATTCTGTGCGAATGTGGAGTTACCTCACTGCTTATTATGCCTGAAAATTTAATGCGATGCTATTCATTTGTTGGTTCATCGTACTTAACTGTAGGCAGAGATGAGGCTGTAATTGAAGATTGCGCGCATTATTACGTTACAAATGAAGTTGGTGGAACATGAACATCGAATGGGGACATGGACAGTACTGGTGGAAATGAATTGGCTTATGAATTCGTAATAAACGACGAAGGTGATCGGGGACATGCATGTTTTTTGCAAAACGTATTGATGGTAACCGTGATAGTAATTTACATGCGGCAGCAGTCAGGGAGCCTCACGGTGATAGATATTGTAAATCACTGCGATTTTTATATGATGTTCCATCTCACATACACCGCAGATGGAATCATTGTGTATACAGTCGTAAAGGCGAGTTGGAGTCAGAACATCTGTTTGGACCAATAGGAGAACACTCTGATGTCATAGCAGATAAGCATGGGGAAGAAAAATGGAGTGTTGAAACTACATTGACAAATAATTGTAGAATACTGACCAGAGGACAGCGTTGTTCTGACTGGTTCATACTAAGGAAATTCAGGGTCACCGGAACCAACGCCAGTTTCATGATGCTCAATGATGATCTAATCCGTAGTGTTTTAGGGATGGAAAGTGCTGAGAGACCGCAAAAAACACGACGAGAATGGATGACGACTTTGTGCGAGTCTTGTTTCAGCAGGAAACGTAGTTCCGAATCAATGATGCGAGGGACCGCAAACGAAACCGCTGTGTTGAGCTCCTTGAGAAAGAAACTTGGGTTAGATGCATATTTGAAGTTGGAATGCTCGAATATAAAATGGGAGTAGGATGGACTTGCTCACCTGATGCAATAATTACTATGGACTTTAATAATTTACCAGACATGGGATTCGCCTGGGATGACTATTCCGGTATTGATGTAGGAGGGGTGAAATACCCAATTGGCGTTTTGGAAATAAAAAACAACCGTATCTCGACGCATATTGGCAGAACGAATCGGTTACATGAGAAGGGAAATTGTATTGGAATTGATAAACCCTGACATTCATAACTACATTCCGCATGATCATTTATGTCAATGCTTGAAACAGATGATAGTAACATATTTAAACGTTGCTGTATATGAGTCAGCTACTGAGACTGGAGAACCATTTACAATCATTGTCTATGCACCAAGGTCTATACTTGTATCTGTTACGGCATGTCTGAGACCTTTAATTACAATACTGCTCAACTGGGCACACGACGGATCAAATGTTTCAGGCTACGTCGCAGAAAAATAGAAGGAATTGATTTCTTCGAAAATTCCATTCTGGATAATTTTCAACAGTCGTGTTCGCGAAAACGGTCCACTCCCACCTGTGAAGGTATTTTGCCACGGACTTCAAGCAATCTACAGTAAGATGAAACGCGGAGTTGATGGGGCAGCCCAATTTCGTGCAGTAATGAGGTCACATACTTCCCATTTGAAGTTGGGAAGTAAAATGGTTGCGCGAACGATGAAAACGCTTGCAGTTAATGGTTTTATTTCATGGCGCATGAACGAATGCGATCACCTGCTGTCAAGTCCTGACGAATTCAAAAGTCTGGATGCATTCGGCAACAAGTTGAATCATCTACAGTGCTTTCCAGACTTTTTGTATGACATGACAAGAGAGCTGTGTTCTTAGGCCGATTCATTGGACATCAGTGGAAATCGGGTTAATTCTACATCAGATACTTTAATAAGTGGTACGGAAGCAGTGCAGCTTCAGTTTGAAGCTAATCGTGCACACCGAAATAGGGTCAAGTTTTTTAATTCTGTTCCTGGTATTAAACTACGGTTTCACGTAGCTGGCCACATACCTGTACGATGCGAGAAAATGCAATACTGTGCATTGTGCTGTTCAATGAAGAAGAGTGCAATGTCTCAGAGTGGTCGAGGATTTTCTACCAAATACAAATGCGACATATGCTCCGTACCGCTATGCATACGTAGTAGAGGCCTACCCGAAACACGCTGGGAGATTTGGCATACTGAGAAGGATTTACAATACCGAACACGAAGTAATGAAGGTACTACTGATGACATCGCTCCTACAAATTATGAGGATAGTACTGTTGTCACAAATTACATTGTACAGGGAGAGTTTGATTTTAACCAGGACAACTCGGACACCAACAATTCAAATACATTACATGACATAAACAATTCATTAACCAACGACAATGAGTCACCTCTATTTCCACTTGCGGAGCAAGTTCCGGAAAATAATGAAGACGCAAATCCAGAATGTCAGCCTTCCAATGCACAACCGGAGGCTCCGGCGTCGACAGATTCTGATGATGAAATTCAGCAGAGAATGTCGAAACGGATCAAAAGAAGTTTGAGGCGAACTTTGTAGTTATTTTCATCTTTTTCCCAACGTTTGTTTTATATTTGAGCAAAACAATGGTTTTTTTAACTATTGTCAAATTTTCCCCCTATCTCCAGTTATCATTTCATGAGAAATTAGTGTCCGTACAACTGTATGACATATTACGTTCGTGAATTTAACTCGACGACGGGAAAATACCTCTTTTTTTCACTCTCTATGTTGCCCACTTCTGAAGTACGTTCCTTCCGGTTGACAATAGAAAATGCATTTTTTATTTCGCCATCGAGTTTTCCATATCACCTTCTCTTCTTTTCTCTGATTTTACCCCATTCTGTCAATTATTTCCGGTGCCGTGATGTCCAACTTCCCGTCGACTTAACTTCACGAAAAGTTGCACATTAGGGATATCCCTAATGTGCAACTTTTCGTGAAGTTATTCTTCTTGTAGTACCTTGGAAGTGGGTACTGAGGGGCTACCCACACCAATTGCGTTTTTATTGCCCTTCCTCCCCTACTGTACGGGCCACCATTCTTCATCTCAAATTTCCTTTTTTACACGTGTCTTCCCCATTTTCTTTTCCTCCCACAACGTGTAGTGATTGCACACCTACAGGCTTGGGCCTACAGGTCTGTAAGCACCACCAGTTTCAGACAATAAAAGCCGTCTTGTCGGTGCCAAATAGGCACCAACGAGACGGGCATCTTTCCTCTGGTAACAACTTGACCCGCAACCTTCGCCTCAACTCACCTCAACCTTAGCGAAACAACTACCAGACGAGTCCCTAAACGGGCGTGACTAGAACAATTTATCAGTGCTCCCCACGTGCGCGCCTCCAAAAAGGCCCCACTGGTCGTGTCGAAGCACGGGATCGTCTGCCCTTCCGCCCTCGTTCTCACGACGGTGTTTACAGACCACCATCGTGAAGGGATCCCATATCTAATCCTCTTCCAGCTCCACCCCCAACGACCGGTACCCCCTCCCCAATCCCCTACGGGTGGGGTACTACATTTCTTCCTTGTTTAGAGACGTCTGTGCTGGTAATTGGCCAAACGAGGACCCGGTAATCAACATTCATTGGCGGAAAATAACATGGTTTTATTAGCTCGGTGATGGCATGTATATACTATGGCAAATATTCCTTAAAACTATACCATCACCAAAGTGGAAAAGAGAAAACCGTTCAATGAGGGTCAGGATTTATTTAGATAAAGCAGCTGAGCGATTATACGTGGTATTATTTTATATATGTTACATTCTAGTAAATTCGTCCCATCTTTGGTATTCTAGAGACATTAATTACTACATTAAATCATTCGTTATAATTCATAATATAATTGTAAAATTAAGATATTCAGATGACGAAAATGGGCTGGGAACTAAAAATATTGGTAGTATTGATCATAATTTTGAGAGCCTTTTTATATGCATTCGTCCCATTTCAACAAATTCATTTGATGTAGCGACCATTTTAAGAGGAAATGTAGATGGTATTCAAGATAGTAATTACCATGATATTTTTTTAACAGTCTTGCTGACGCATTTTGGAACGGTGTGCGTTGTGATTTAAATATTACTAGTGCTATTTCCGAGTCATAATCTGCATGATATGCTGCTTTATTTACATTTTTTATTGATAATGAGGTATCGTAAAAAAATATTGAACTTTTTTCCCTTTTAAACCATCAATTGATTCGTTAACTCGGCAATGTCCCGGTCAATTTAAATTTGTGATACATTAAGTTTTTAAGTAAATCAAATTAACAAAAACTATGATCGGTAGATGTTTCGTATACATAAACTTAAATTTAAAGGAACGAAATTGTTTATCCTTCTTCTTTCCAGACTTTTTTATTCTTCACTCAATACACGGAGACGACGTCTCTTCAAAATATTTTTGTATTCAAGCATTTTTCATCATTGTCGTTAAAAAGAACGCTAACAGTCTCGATCTCGTCCAATTTCTTTCTCAATCTATATCTACAATCCGATCTTTCCTTTTATTATTTACATTTTTCCTGTGATGCAGCTATTATCGCCAATTTTCGCTCAGTAAAACCTTGATTCCACGAATCGATCGCCTCTTCCAGTAGTTATACATCGTTTAACAACTCCGTTGGGCTTCTTCTTCTTCTTTCGATGCCTTCGTTCTCATTGCATGAGATCTTTTAACAGAAGTAGATTCCTATTATTGTTCCCATTCAATTTCATGGTTATTAAACTCCTCAGGATCTATAACAATGGTAGATTCTACTGATAGTAATGGAGTTGCTGGCGAATAGTCCCGATGGTAACTCTTCAAAAATAGAATCTTCTGGTTTCAATTGTGATGAATCTGGTGCTGGGTCCAGTTCATCTGTGGCATATTCTAACCACTTCAAGGATTTTTGGAACGGAAAATACTTTTTCCAATTGAATAGTTTGGATTACGAACAATATCATACAAGTGTGATAGGCCAGTAGCACATCTCATAGCAAATATTTCTTGTAAATCTATGTCCAAAAATCGGCGGTTTGGAAATTGAAAAAATGGGAAATATTTTCGATCCCTGAAAAAATCGACAGTTAAAAAATTTATACAGTTAGATGCTCTAAGTAGCTGTTCCCATAGCACACTAACACCCAATTCAGACATCCAAGAAAAAGTGTTCATAGTGTCATGCAAAATAGAACCTTAACCTAAACCAGTTGAAACTCCTTTTAGAAAATGTTTCACTCCCCACTCTTCACACGTTTACACTTTACTCAGACGCCGCTGTCGTAACTAAACGCCGCCACCATACGGACATGTGGCCTAATTATTTTTATAATCACAAAAAGGGAGATGCGATTACGTGCACATTTCCTCCATATCATTGCAATGCATCACCCAACCCATCATCTCTCGAAACTTACTCCACCGCGAATCTCTAGTCCCCTCCCCTCTTCGAAACCCAACACAAAAATAAGTTTTGGCGATGACGGAGACGGGCTACTACGACCCTACGGAACTCCCCTCACCCGACACATACGGCTCCACCATCAGTCCCAATGATCCACCTGGATGCCCTCTTGACCACGGAACGCGCCCTCCCGCCGGCTGGGATTTTGTTCTGGTTTTCCCCGCTCCTTCATCCACAACCGCCCCCGTCAACTCTTCTCAACGACGCATTGACGCCACACGACTGTCAGTGCTCGAGAATTTACGGGAAGCATCGTTCTCTTATTCTCAGCTATGGATACCATCATCCGGCCATATTCTCGTACGCATCGCGTTGTCAGAAAAGGCTATGATGTTGAAAGCAGAGCATGCCCCAACTACATTTCGCACACGCCCTGAATACAGCGGTGGATACATTCGTTTTCAACGTTCTCGTGCATACGTGTTTGAAAATTTCAACAGACGATTGAAAGGATTACCGTTTTTCACTCCATCTGAACGAATATTCATTACACAGGCCGCTTTACATTCCAATGAAGAGTGGGGAGTCGATATTGATGTCAGTGATTTATTCAAAGATGGTGTCATCAAACAAGCTTTCGCCCTTCATTCAAGACATGAGCGAAATGTTCTTATCTCAGCTTGCGTCAAAGATTCTTGGAGAAGTCCGTTTTCAGGCTTACCTCTGTACGCGCTACAAGAATATCTAGGCCCTAGAATTACTTTGTACTTTGCATGGCTTCAGTTTTATACGAGGATGCTTACTGGTATTGCGTTGTTCAGCGCTCTAATTTTCTTTATCGTCGTGTTTGTTGGAAATGATACCATTCGAGCTATTGGCAGATTCTCATTTGGTATGGCTGTCGCGTTTTGGAGTTCATACTGGGTAAGGTACTGGGAGAGACGAAATGCTGTACTTAATGTTAGATGGGGAATTGATGAAGTCGATCCGGACCGTGAAAATAATCTTCGTGAAGAATTCGACGGTGTTAACACTCCAGGTTTCTACTCACTCGGTGGCTTTGTTCATCTGTCCGACCTTGTTGAGCCACCACAGGAAGAAAGGGATGAGGGCCAGCCTGATGTCGATCAAATAGAACGTTCATTACCACCACCCATTCCTTCATCGTCAGTAAATACAGGCAAGGAAGATGAAGATGGATTTATTGATGATACGGAAGACGAGCATGTGACCAATGATGCACCAGAGGATAGCCTTGAAGACGAGGAGGATGGTGACAATGAAAATGGTGTAACTGCAAAAATTGTTGTAAAAAATTCAGAACGAAGGACACTCACTTCACTAGTAAGCCATCAGAGTACATCAGCTGAACGTGTCGTCATCTTCGGTGGAGAAACTGATGCGGATTTTACTGTTGAGGCACCTGTAACAGGACGAACGTTTACTGAACTCCCAGCGTTCCCCTTCACCAGTCTCAGAACTGCCCGAGGTCGTAAGCGTATATCTGCATTAGTCACTGCGATTGTCGCTTCCTTTGTCGGTACTCTTAGTTTCCTTATCCTATTTTTCGGTCCCGAAATCAATACATTTTTGGATGTTGAACGTGGTTCCAATGTCGTCACCGGTGTCATGACAGCTTGTTTAATCATCATTGCCGATAGTATTTGGAAGAACGTGTCGATCGACCTAACAAAATGGGAGAATCATCAAACAACTGAGAAATATGAAAATAGTTTAATCTTGAAACGGTTTGCATTTCAATTCGTTTCAAATTATCTGTCTTTGTTCTACATTGCATTTGCAAAACCATTTACTCCTGCTAATCCATGTATGCTCAATACATCTGGTGTTCCAGACTGCATGTTGGAATTACAAACGCAACTCATGTCAATCGTCATTACGAAAGCAACCGTCGAACAAATCGTTGAACTCATCATGCCCAATCTACTGTCATTGTTAATTCGCGCACTCGCCATGGGCAAACAGAAAGAATTGCGATCGGCGATGTCAGAGCAACCTGAAGAACGTGAACGACTTGAACAAATCGGTGCAATAATTGATCCGAATATCGTCGATGCAACTCCTCGGCCATCCTATTATCTATCGAAAGTTTATGCTGACTCGGACTCTCTTCCTTCAAATGATATAAAAGCAACTGTAGATGAACAACGTAGTTTATCTTACGATGGTACAATAGATGATTTTGCTGAAATCATCATTCAATATGGCTATCTTGTGTTATTCGGGGTGGCATTCCCACCGGCAGCTATCATCAATTTATTGAACAATTTAATTGAACTACGAACTGACAGTTATAAAATTCTAGCATTTCATAAGCGTCCTCCCGTCGCCATTTCTCCAAATATTGGTCGATGGTTGCCAATTATTCGTTTCTTATCCAATTTATCAACTGTCACTATCGTCGCCGTTCTCACCATCACTACTCCGGATCTTGTTGTTGTTCTTGACACTGTCTTACCCGCCGGAATCGTTCAAGAATTAAATGATCAACCTCTCATCAGTTTCGTTCTCGCTGAACATGTATTGTTTTTCATTCGTTGGATCGTCACTTCTTTCATTGCAGAGACTCCTGGTTCGACATTCAGACTCCGGGCAAGACGCGCTTTTTTGCTCTCTCGATGCCTAAACATCGGTGGGAAACCTTTCTTCCGTGGCCGCCGTCTCACTCAATCTTAGCAACACCATCAACTCAGCAACACCGGGTCTCAACAACATCGGGTTGTTCATACGTTTTGCGGAGGTAACAAGTTCAAGTTGACTATTCATGAACGTTTTTTTCGTCTTCATCGCCGTCATCTTTTAACGGTGGTGTTTCATTTGTTGACGTATGGGGTCACGTCAGAAAGTCACTGCCCTACAAAAATAGATTTATTGCAAAATAAAGTTTTCTTTATATATAGAAGTTTTGTTTAGTAGGATTTAGTCATTTCCCCAACGCATGAGAGACTATTTCCATGGCAACGTTCAAATTGTTCATTCTGTTGCTATCAGGGACCTTTTCACCAGGCCTTCCGAACATGTTAGTCAAAACTGTTTCTTCCGCTTCCTCCACTTTCTCAACCACTTTAACCAATACTTTACGATCCGATTCCCATTCATATTCCATCATCATTGGTTGCCAATTACTGAAATTCCGTTTGGCTCTTGACAAATTCATCGACGTCGGCCCCACAGTCAACCACTCCAATTCCCACCCATGACTTCCGTCCATTTTTTTCACCAACAAATTCGTTAAGTTTTCCAATGCTTCATTGTACCCTCCTTTACTAAAATAGTTAAACAGCATTTCCTTTACGCCACCCAGACACTTTTCACTACAATTACGTGCCCAATCTGCAGTCACACCGAATTGTTTCTCAAGTTCAGGTTTAGGTGCTTCGGCGCGGCACCCCCCCTCATGCATCCAAAATATCACAGCACGACTCATCAATTCACGACTTTGCTCCCTTGTTTCGTCTTTTAACCGCTCTCTCTCTCGCTCTCTCTCTCGCTCTCGCTCTCGCTCTTGCTCTCTATCTCGTCGCTCTCGCTCCCGCTCTAATATTTGCCTATTCTTTGTTATGTCCAATGCTTCCGCCTCTTCCTTTTCTTTCTGTTTCCTTTTCAGTATTTCTGTTTCTCGCTCAACTTTTCTTTCTCTTTCCTTCTTTAACCTTTCCTTTTCTTCCCTTTCCCGCTTTTCCTTTTCGAGCGTACGTTCCTCTTCTTCTCGCCTCTCTTCTTTCATCTTGAGTTTTACGGCAAGCCTTGTTTGGCTTGTTGGCTTGTTGACTTCAGCCACAGGTCCTTTCGCAACATGACTATCTTTGAGAGGAACTGAATTCGAGGTCAATGATGGTGCTGTTGTTTTGGAAGGCACTACATAGGGGGCAACAGCCCCTGGAGAGGGATTTCTCGTTGGAATTGTCACAGGCTTTGCAACTGCATGTGGTACCATCGTTTGTAATCCTCCCGTCCCAGTGTTTCCCACATGCACATTTTCATTCATGTCCTTAACATGTCCGGTGCTATCAACACCATTACTTTTTTCACCCATCTGCACATCTTCGCTAACATTTCCGGTTTTGCTTGACATAGCCATACTTCTTGTTTTAAGCGGCGGCGGTAAAGGTTGCTGCTGCTGATGCAACTGTTGTTGCTTTTGATGAGTTCTAACAGTAGATTTTGACGCACTTATCTCATTTGCGAGGAGAGTTTTGTTCAGTACGCCGTCACCATTACCATTCACACCTGAGTTGGCTTTAGAAACATTCTTGTCCTTTCCACCTGCACTACCAGCAAAAACGACTCCCGCAATCATCGCAGCTTCCATCGTAACGTTGGCATACGGATCCGTGTCCAACCGAGCTGAGGAGTCGTCATTCACTTTAACTTTTTCCTGCTTGCCATTTTTCGAGCCTGTATTTG
>JAULBU010073950.1:0-10257 GCA_032358235.1 Odonthalia washingtoniensis | reverse complement strand
TCATAAATTCATCAATGTCAATTGGTCAATTATCGTAAGGTACCCAGTGGGGTGATTTTCCATCATTTGTTTGGTACGACATGTTTGGGTGTTTTCGTTTCAAATTATTTTTGTCAGATTTCGTCAATCCGGTCTATGTTTACATGCCCACATTTTGGGTGCAGCGCAAGCCAGAATTGGTAATTATTTTAACATTGAACATTAATTGTGATTGCTCCTTACCATTTGTAAAGTCAAAACCCAACAGAATTAATATTTTCCGTAATTTTCCGTTTCGTCTTTGAAATTTTTTGTAATTCAAAAACAGGATGTAAAAACAGTTTATTGGAAAATATCTAACAGTTGTATTCGTCCAGTCACTCTTGTCCTTGTATCAGGAACGCAGTATCACTTTCACACCCTTTGCCGTTCTTGATGAAATTATTTCTGTAGTTATAATGTTTAGGTAGAACCTGATTCCGGCACCCAGTTGCACTACACCCCTCTGAAGTGTTACGTATGACTGATAGCGTGAAGAAAGTAATTCATTATTTTCAGATAAGGAAAAAACAGCAGTCAAGAGAATTCATACCACTCTCAATTCATTAATGTTTATTTCTTTGTAATATCGTCCTTATCCATGCGGAGGCAGTTTAGTTTTTATTCGTATTGACGGCCGTGGAACGTTTCCACAGCTACTGATACATTATTTATCGTACATTTCCTATGTCGTTCCTGAGAATGTCACATACTTACACAGACCTGTAACATCGATATATAAATAGCACCTTTTCCCGCCTATTTCAATATTTTATACAGTAACGTGCCTCCATAAAACAGAACAATAAAGTTACGTGTCTCTACAAAACAGTGCATTTCCAACACAGTCGTATATCATAATGTCAAGATGACTGTCGACCTGTACTTCAGTCACGCATTTCACATGCTTTTCGTAACCGATGAACACACATTTCACCATGTATACCATATACACATCTTTTTATTCTATTGGCTCTCGCAATAATAACTTTTACACGTTTTCCTGTTACAGGAAAATCCTGTTACCCGTGACCCCTTCTATCCAGATAAGAGCTACATTTCTTCATACTTGTTTCACGCCGTATAGAACTTCACGACGAAACTGCAGCCTTAATTAATCTGAAACTTTGTAGTCAAGGAAGGCAGACTATTCCGAATCTTTACATACAAAACTTTTTAAATTTGGACAAGGTCACCCACCGCTATTGCCCAAAGTTTTTGTGAAGCACAATTGCCTGTTTTGTGTTGAAGCCTGAGTTAAGTCCTCTCCTGTTTCTATTTTCTCTACAGTACAGTATCTCTAACGACAAGTAATACTGCCAACTCACCAAGTAGCTGAAGGAAGACAATAAGATCGCGAGTAACGTGACATGAACAGAGAAAGGGGATATCACAACCAAGCCACTTCATCCATCAATTCCCATTCATTGCTTCCAACACCTTACAAACCGCGACTTCTTCAGATTTTCAAGCGTTCAACCATCATTCTGAGCACAATAGCAATTTATTATGCCTTCTTCTTTTTCTTGCTTTCTTTAATTTTCACCCTTTTACGTTTCCCCATTCTTACAACCCTTCCCCACAAGTAAATAACTTCCTCTCTACACTTCGACAACACCAAACACCACGACAAATCCACAACATCTACTCCCCGCCTCCGCGGAAATTTACAGGCAACAAAACCGCTTGTCTCAGGCAAACTTAAGCCCTAAGATTTTAAAAAGCGAATAATCAGATCTAAAACCATTTCATCCACCTCAACCAGAACAACCAGCTCAACGATCCGGCAAACGCTGATCTCCATATATCAGACTATATTCAAGATTTGTTCGACCGCAACCCAGAAACCGGAGAAAAATCGCTCAAAGCCCTTCTTCATTCCACCAGGCACCACTTAAAAGGCTGGCAAAAACTAACACCCCCTATTTCCGTCACCTTTTGAACCTGGAAACTGACAACAGTATTCTCGTGTTAAATTAATCTAACTAAAGCAACTCGAATCTGTCCTCGATAACTCATTGAGCTTCGTGTCCTTCTTTCTTCGTACTGGTGAAGTCTTAACGATAAAATGGCGACAGATTATTCTACTAGGCGACAACAGCCTTGAATCATTCCAAAAAGCAACTGCAGATTTCATCTTTGTCGAACCGAAATCCCACCAACAAGTCGGCCACCATCAATTAATCAGCTTTACGTGCACAGCCACAAAAAACTACTCAAAAACTTCGACACCCCTTTTTCTTCCGAAGCCATCGACCCCTCCAAACTAGTATTACCGAATCTAACATAACCACGATACTTGCACGCATTCAAATTTGTAGCAACATTTTTTAACTTGCAACAAGTGAACTTCACGAACACACTCCCCTTGAATAGGCGAGGCAACGGAAGCGTTCATAAACAATATCCCAGTAGACCAAATTGCATTGAAAGTAAGATGGGAATATCATAAATATCTGAAACACTACGTTGTCAATGTTTGATCAAGCCTAATTTACTCATCGTCTAGTTCCAAAAGACGTTTCACCAGCTCGTATCGTATCTAAAGAACCAATTATCCATACATTCAAATAACTAACCATCACGCTAAAGCTCAAATTACCTCTGACACTCAATTATAAATGTTTCCCTGACCGCCCCTCCATACTACATTGCAAGTACAATTTTGCAACCTAAAATTGGCGTCCCCTATATTTATACCAATTTTCACATCAAACCTGCCCCAAAAATTCCATCCACGCCACAACCATCCGTTTTCAAATCCACCCAAATTCCCATCAACGCCACACCCGATCGTTTAAAATTCAAATGAAATACCAAACAATACAACTACATATGTAGTACTCAACCACCTTTCTGTTTCCATATAACCACAATTCAACCCAAAACATTCCAAAACACATCGGACAAATCCCCTTTTCTTCCCCATAGTATCCATTCATCGACATGTCTCAACCACCGTCATCCCAACCCACATGAACAACAGCCACCAAACCTCTCCCAAAACCGATAGACACAGTATTTACGCCACAGAGCGTACCAGCGGCACTCCAAGATGTACAAAAAACGGCAATTACCGTATCCTCCGCACCCGGCGGACCTCACACAACAACCCTGCAACCTCATCCATAACTTTCTTTCTACAAAAACGCCTGGAAAATGAAAACAGGCAAGTGTTCCCTTTCCACATACCCCCTCTCTTTACTGTGGCGCTCCCAACGCCAATTACTGTGTCATTACCACAAACAATTGTGCCTCTCGTCCACAAACCATCCCTTCCACCGCTGAATACATGTTTTTCACACTATACCCTCGTCTACAACACTAACTATTTCCCTAATGCTGCCTCACCACCTATGACCCACTGAACAAAAACATTTATTTCTACTAACCTCCTACAACCCTTCACCAATATCCACTGAACGTGACCCAAATAGTAAATGAGAATACTCGAAACCTGGATGAGATGATTGAAAAGTACCATTACCAAATATGGGCTTTGCTAATAAACCATCCCGACACCACCCATTCTGTCCCATGGTCCCCAGTGCAACTTGAGCATGTCGCACCGTTCATCCTCAAAGAGATAATCGATACAATAGGCCACAGATTCCTGCCATCAAACATGCAAACAAATAGTGCACGCCCACACCAACCATCAAACCAGGTTTTCGACTTGCTCGCTAACGCCGCAAAATACCTCTACAACAAGCCGGAAGATTCTGACGACCAGCAAGGGATAACCCCTCGCAAGAAGCGGAGGATGGAAGCTGACAAACAAAGAGAAGAACAAGCGATACGAAAAACACTTGCTGCCTATCCGGGAAACTAGAAAGTGGCAGGCACTCTCCAGGTTCGCCACTATGTCGCCGCCAGGATTCTGGCCCTTTTCATCCAAACAGGAGACAGCGTCCCCACGTATATGAGATTGTCTTCAAACGCCAAAATACAAATCAACACCCGATGACCTCCATTCATTCGCCGAGGTGGAGGCCTATACGCTGGATCGGGGGATCCACCTCCAAATACTGCATTATCCCTCACCTTTCGAAGCGGTACAGACCTGCGCCGCCCTGGAAGTTTACCTCCTCTGCCTATACGTCATAATAAATATAGAATCCCGGGTGACCAACAGTGGGAATGCGGACAAACTGTCTGATTGGGAGGCATGGTATCAGCTCCACTAATACCAGCCCAGAGAAGTGGTCTCAGACAGAACCATGGACGAAGAAGCCAAAATGATGATGACACGAAGCTACAAAGTCCGGGTCCAGTCAGAACAACTAACAACTCAGTTCCAGAAAAAAGCAAAACACTAACCTCTACTGCTATCCGTAGTCCCTCTAACCACTTTCTATTCCTCATCCATCCATTAAATCCTGAAAAAATTATATGCGACACTCGAACCATACCATCTGACTACACATTCTTTTTCATTCTCATTATTTACACCTTTAACTCCCTTTATTTTGGACCCACCTTCGCGATCAATGCACCCCCCAAATGTGCGCCTCTCCGAGAAAATCCACTCACACCTTTTACTCAAGAACAATATAGCCTACCATATGCCACTCCAAAATTCATTACAGTTTTCAGCTCTTCCACGATTCCTCCTCAACAAATCGGCCCCAGGTACACTTGCGACACAACTACCCATCACTCCAGGTCTTCCTTCTCCCCGTCACCCTCTCCTTCCCCAGAGGATCTATTCCGCCGTAGTGATTTATCCCAAATCACCCCCAAAAAACTAGCACTCCCACGCCCACGTCCACACCCGCTCATCAAAACGCCTCAAAATGGTTAAAACATCTACACAACTACCTTCTATATCCCATCACGACGAATTTTGACTTTAAATACGCCACTCCAATAATCGCCGCCATACTCACTCCCCATCTTCCCTCCCTAAGCCTCAGATCCACCTCTTTACAAATCAATACCACCTCCCTCATACGCCTGCACTCCTCTGATCTATTATACTTGCGCAGAGAATCAGATCAGACCACACCTCTATCACGGTTTGCACCTAAACTTCAAGTCACACTACTAGTGTGACTTGAAGTTTAGGTGCGAATAGTATTCGCTGTGACAAAACTCCAGACTATGACAGGCTAATCTTATTACCAATGGCGGTAAATTACTTCTCACAACCACCCCACCACTGCATCTCCCTTCCCCTTCTTACTTCAGCCAAGTTGCACCCTCTGACCATACCATTTTCGCCTTCTACTTCAATATTGTGAATATGTTTCACAATCTCACGCTCCCCCGAACTAGCCGACTTGTTTCATCCCTCCTGTTCTCCTTTCTGACCTGCCTGAACAGCTGCGCACCTCTATCACTGCGTCCATGCACCTATATAGCGTTCCTCCAGACACAATGCTCTGCCCGCGACAAGCGGCACTGCCTATCGGATTCACCTGGAGCGTCTATCTAGAACATGAAGTCACTGCGAGTTCACTTCGCAAATCATTGACTCTATTATATCGCTGACAAACCCCCCGTTCCCAATTTCCTCAATACTTCAATTCTTGAATTTGAATGCAGCGCCTTTCTACCTCATCTCCAACCTGTAGTGTGACACATCATCGACAATGTGGCTATTCTGATGGAAGATTGGCCGCCCACCCTTGCGGCGAGATGGTAAGTATTTTTTCGTCTTCCTCCAAGTGGCATGTCTACCGATTACCATGTATAAATCATCCATATTCACCGCACCCGAAACCAAGAAAATCTCCTCCATGGCCTAGATTTCGATATCCAACGGCTCAGAATCAAACCAGATTCTACTAAATTCAATCAACTCATCTCTAAAATCACCCAATTCAACAAAACCTTCATCCGTACCTCATCTTGGCAACGATGGATCAGCAAACTCCTTTGTCAGGCCATCATCACCAGACCTGGGCTCTCCACCCTCAACGAAGCCTTCCACTACCCAACACCATCACCTTCACCCACAGATATCTGGCCTTTACCGACGGTCTTCAAACTCTCTCAGCAGCAACGACGCGAGAATTCCCAACTCATCTCAATTATTCGAACGATGGCCCTACGCATCAAAACCCGTCTTCTGTCGAATCTACTTGTAGCCGATGTTCACTAGTACGAAGAAATTAGCCCATTAATTCCGACGAATGTTTTATGAATAGTTTCCTAAGCTGATTACTTTATTTGCCGTTAATCGAACCGTTCTTTAGCTTTATGTATAAATCTGCAGGTCTAGTGACGGGAGATTTTACTCGATATCCTGACGCTATTAATCGACTTTGGGGCCACGTGAGTAGAAGTCACATCGTGGTCCTTTACAGTTCTATGGTCACAACGGGGATGATCTGGCACGCGAGCAGTACGCGTGGGGATCACCTTTTCTTCAGACACTAGTGATTACCCAGCTAGTAGCGTGTTTGATCTTAGTTTCCTCCCGCATCGTATTGAATCGTTAAAGAGCAGAGTGTATTTAGAATACTGTGTTGTTATTGTTAATGTCTGAATTTTTGTTATTATTTTCAACTCAATGAGATGCGGTTTTTGTAATGGTTTTTGTCTGCCAAAATACAATGGGCATAGTTCGAATTAGTACACGTGGATAGTTTTCTATCTGAAACTGGAGGTGGGATATTATATTGCATCGTACAGTAGTTTTCTTGACCGGCGAGGTAATTTTGTATACTGTACGGTACGACTCCTTTTGTACTGTATTGTACTGTATTTGTGGTTTGTCGTTAACACGTGGTTACCATCATCGTCCAATACTGTATCGCGGGTACCTAAAGTTGTTCCATTTCTTACCTCTTGCCTGTATAGTCCTTTATTCTTATCATGTATTATACCCTTTTATTACTCCTGCTGTTTACATCGTTCTTCCATCTACTTTTGACAATCCCCTTATTATCGTTCTCTTTTTGTCAGTGTTGGAATTTTCTTTTATCCTTATCATTCTTTATTATATCATGTTTTGTTATGATCATCCCTTTGTTACCGTCATCATCAGTTACGTTGCTTATCTGAGTTACTTTCTTATCATCAAGTATGTCAATTCTCTGTATTACCACCGTCTTTGTTATCAACTTTATTCATTGTTTTATTCTCAGCCTTGCCATCATCATCTAATTTTTTCAAATCGCTTAAGCGATCGAGTGAGGAATGAGCGATGTGTGTGATACGCGGATGAAGGAGGAGGCTGGAAGGAGGAAGGAGGATGGGGATGAAGACAAAGGATGGGTGATAATGAATAAGCATGAGAATGAAGGATGAGAGGATGACGAAGAAAGAGGATGATGGAGCGGATGAGAAAGGTGAGGATCACGAAGAGTCTCATGCCGGATGATGGATGATGGCGAAGAAGGATGCAGATGTCGCATGAAGGGATAAGGGGAAGGGTGTCGGTACACCAAAAGCGAATAGATAATATTAAGAGCATTTAGATGACGAAAATAGTAAGTGAATTTGCTACGGAATGGAACGGAGGTCGCTACAAAAAAGGATGAAAGAAAATGCGCGGAATAAAAAACCATTTAAACTACAATGGGGCAATCGTGTAAGGTTACAGGAGTACGAAGTACTGCAGACAATGACACTTGTTAGAACGGTACGTGTATACTTCGGATTAACACTGTATACGATAAACAGCAGGAGTTCAAGCCACAGCAGAAACTGATCACACTGTACGAGAAAAGGCATCGTCACCCACTACAGTATGACTATTCCCTAACTGCACACAGTTTCCATATTTCAGATCATTCAAATTAGATGAATTATCTAATTAGAACATTTTCACTTTTGTCTCCACACGAGTCAATATATTTACTATTATCGTCTTGTTGAGTTAGACAGAAGTATCTACATTCGACAAGAATAGCTAATCAAAAGAACTCGATAGACATTAAAGAAAGAAAAAATACGATTCAAATCGATTGGACCCAACCAGTCCAATACAACCTGAGTGAGGAGACTCGATCAACAACGCGCACTAAGTAAATACCGAATACGGTAGTAGCATCTGGTTCCCACGTGTACTTCACGTGCATCGACTAACCGGCTGCAACACCAAGAGCCGAGTAGGTTTAGTAACATAGCCTGTGACCTGGATACCCGTACCGACATCGCATTACTCAGCGTAAAAGGTCACACCGCGATTCCAGGAACCGCGGATCCCATTCTATAGACAATCTGACCCCTTTATGATACTTACCCAAAAAATCTGATTACACATTAATAAAACCCATACTCATAGCGACGGCCCGTTTTCGACAACTTTCAATCTTACCATTATTATTAACCTAAATTAATATCGTATTTCTGGCATTAACCATCATCTACTATTTGTTATTTTTGCTATTATAATCAACTCAGGACCTTTATATACTATTATGTTTACCAAATATTACCGTCATCTACCATTATGCTTACCAATTCTGACAGTCATCTAGTATTATGCTTACCAACTCTTACCATCATCCAATATTATCTTACAAACTCTTACCGTCATCTACTATTATCCAAGGTCATTGTCTCAGCTCATCATCGCATCTTCCGTTCACTTCCTTTGGTCTGTGTTCCACGAACTGGTCACCGCTTTCGATTCGACCCGTCGAATAGACATATTCCCATCGATTTTGGCGTTCGACGCTTACTCCCAAGTGAGTACAGTCATTTTTACACAAGTGACTCCCACTAAATCCCAACAACTCTGGATTATAGCTCAGCGGCGTGTTGACGCGAAAGACTTCCTGCCTCCGAGTGATCCTAATCTCAACAACTTCATTCACGCCCATACCTGGAAGATGGCACTTCAGCACACATAGACACGAAACAAGCACACATTGTCCTCAAAGGCTGCCCATATCACTGGAATGAAATATGTGATCGCCGTTATGGCCATTGACTGGGCAGACCGCTACAGAGAAGCAGAACTACAGCTCATTCTACTTATGAACTTAGTAGTGGCATTAGAGGCATTAGAGGCCCTAGTCGCCTTAGATGTTGAGGGTCATTATCCCTTGTTAGTTTGTTGCAACTTATATCTGCACTCCCTTTTACCTGGCCCACTTTTCTTTTTCCTAATCCTCCCGTTCATTCTTTATATGTTGAATTTTACTCGAAAAGTTAATAATACATTTCTACCCCTTGATATTATTGTAAGTAGTGTCTTTGAACTATTTTAAGTCTCCCTTCTTTACTTACCTGCTTAAGTACTTTGCGAAGGTGGTGAGGCTATGGGACCCTGAATGGTGTGGTACCCACTTTCGATCCTAACTAGGGATCGGATTACGAGTGCCGTACATAGCGCTTTCGTACCCGTAATTTGTATCACACCTGAGAGTTTCTCTCAGCGAGTACGGATTTGACGTCGTTTTATGACCTTTTCGGATTACGAACAGCGTTTTTTCTGGGTTGACAGTTGGTGAGTTAGTTTGGTTTATTACGATGATGCTATAGTCTTTATTGTTTTATTTCCGGCCGTGGTGGTTGGGAAAATGTATACCATTTGCAATTTGGCTATGAGTGCCACGTGTATAATTACACGTGTGGACTTCTCTGGTGAACTAATTCTTTAGATTAAACTAAACGGCATTAAACTTCGTTTTGTACAAGTGTATAATGTAATATACTATCCACCCTATGGTGTTTCCTTTCTTACTTATTCCCACCCTGTGGTGGTTCCTTTCTTATTTTTAGTAAGCATTTTATGTGATAACATCGTATTGGTATACTGTGATAACACATCATTGTTATGTAGTGTTAGAAGTTTTGTATGCCATATATTTCTTTTTCTATATTACTTGTATTATATGATATGATATGATCATTATACCCTGTCTTCTTGCCTAGAGCGCACATAGATGATCGAAGTATCATTAGATTCGCACACCAAGCTGTTCCATTCGAGCGTCGATGTTTTCGGCGTTGCCCATCCCAAAGCATCGACATCAAGTTGGTTCTTTGTCATTAGTTTCCAAAGAAGATTATAATTTCCGAGGATGGATTTAGTTAGGCTGTCTGCAGGGTTGGCTTTACCGGGGATCCAACTCAGTCATGCAAGTTCACCGTTTTCGTAGCTTTGTTTTAATGCATAGATGTATATTTGCAATCGCTTTTTGCAAGTTACGCCATCCTTGGCCACTACGTCAAATAAAGTCGTAGAATCAACGTATGCGTTGATGTTCAGTGTCTTACCCATTATCTCCATGATCATATCTCGAAGTACGTAAGCGTGATCGAATGCGAGTATAACGG
>JAULBU010073939.1:0-10258 GCA_032358235.1 Odonthalia washingtoniensis | reverse complement strand
CCGATTATGATTCCACTTGCAGGTCTAATTATTGGATGCTTAAAAGGGGCTTTTATTTATATATATATATATATATATATATTTAATGGAATTCTGTTCGGGTATGTAGCATCTAGATTGTCATATTATACCCAAAGAATAACCGACGTGTTATCCAGAGGAAGAACTATCAACCTCTAATAGGCTTACATGTAAAAGTGGTATAATTGTGGGAGTTTTGTTATGGCGGATATGCCGAATAACGATAATGATTATTAAATTTGTATAGTATTTGCTTATCATGATGATGATAATTGTTGATAATGATGATGTTGATAAGTATGATGTTGATAAGTATGATGTTGATATGATAATGTTGACAGGGTGATGTTGATTATGGTGAAGTTGATAACATGATGTTGATATGATGATGTTGTTTTTGGTGATGTTGATACAATCATGTTGATTATGGTGATGTTTGTATGATGGTGTTGATATGATGGTGTTGATTATGGTGATGTCGATATGATGCTGTTGATATGATGATGATTATGATTATCTTGATGTTGATAACATGATGTTGATGATTATCGTGATGTTGATATGATGATGTTGATTATGGCAAGTGGGAACGTCAGAAATAACCTTGATCAATCGCGTTTGTGAACCAGCCAGTAGCGACTATGACACAGTTGCAATAATTATACCTAGTATAACGAAGTATATCAGTATGTGTATATTTTATATCCCTAGTGAGAGGAATTATTGATCGATGTAGTGAACATGACTTTGTAAAGACCCCTAGTTGGTCAAAAATGACGTAATGTTTACAAAAACCTAGGAGCACAAAGAGTGGGAGATTTATAACAATTTTGCAAAGTTTGAGGGAGAACGGACAATAATTGAACCAACCACATCCTTCGCAATGTTACCCTTCAAAGCTTTTTAAAAGGTGCAAATAAACACTTTTGATCGCTCTGGCGATCAAAAAAGATTTTTCCCAAAAAGGAGGCTTTGTGGCTCCTAATCGACTATGAATCAAATACTTGACTTAACTCATTACCGTTAGGAGTTCCAGACATTGACAGGGTAATCAGTATCGGAGTGTTACCTTGCGAAACCGGTTCATCATCAGTATCGACATTGTCAGAAGCTACGGGAGAATTTGTTGGAACTTCGTTAGAATGACTGTTCACATTATTTATTTCAACATCTTCTTCATCATCTTGCAATCGCGTTTCTCTTAGTTTTAAAACCTGCTAAGAGTGCCAAAGATAAAAACAACTATTTTGAAGACCAGTATACGTCCTCACAAAAAGACCTACAGAGCATATATTACACTTGAATGATGTGCGATGACCCCTCCACTCGGGGGGTCATCGCACATCATTCAAGTATGTGGTCAGAACTCAGGGTTATGGCATGCCCCTGAGTTATGACCACATAGTACACAGTAATAGAGAATTCTCTTTATGGGCTGGTACTATCAACTGAGAGACGAAGACTCACACCACTGCCACTATTAAGGAAAATTATTCTCTTGCGCTTCCTATTTTCAGATAACAAGACTAGTGAATCTTTTTGATCCGGTAAGACCTGTAGTATTACTTCCTTCTTGTGTAGAATCTATTTCAATCTTCGAAGCATGACATAACAAATGTTTTATTATGTCATACATGAAATCAACTGTAGATTGTAATTGGTTAACAGTATTTCGGTAATTCTACAGTGATTTAAATGATTCATCAGAGTCCAACAAGTCTCGTCTCTCAAAGATACGCCACGCTATAAATGCGTTAATAGCCACAGTTTTAATTATCTGGGAGACTATCTTTTGTTCCCATGAGAGATGATACGTTGGCCTTCGCAATATGGCTCTCTGTTGTGTTGCACCATCAACTCCACCCTTGGTTTTTGAACAAAATACCTGTGACGAGTGCTTGAAAAGCTGAACAGGGCAAGGGCCATTTGATGAAACAGTTCCGTTGACAGAATTCCAGAACAGCAGTCGACTTTTGACAGCATCCCGGTACTCCGGTTTCACAAAACTGGGCCCATTTCTTATTGTGTAATACATACTGTATATCAAATACTACCCACAGTATATCTGACACCTTCTCACTTTCCCACTCTGCGAATGTATACCCACGACACGTGGCCGCCAATGACACGTCATACCCGATACTACCTTGATGGAATAATCTACTGTTTGTGATTCGTGCTTGGCATTCTCATTCCTACAAGAATACCATTTGCACCTTTTCCCTTTTCATCCTTTCCCTCACTTCCACTTTCATTTTTCTACTCACAATAAACTCCGTTTATTGGTAGTTACCGAATTCACCACTCCATTTCGTTACATCAACGAATGCCTGCTATCCACCCGTTCGTCCATACAAACTAACACCTGCTTCCACTATACCAAATCCATCAAGCTTTTCCATCAAAATCATAAGGCTACATCGCTTGACCTAACATATCATTACATCACATAGCTACCATCTCCCCGATCCGGTCCCTTTCGCTTTACAGTTACGTTTACAGTTACCCTTGCAATTTACCTTTCCACTTTCACCTCCCACGTTCACCGTCCACAATTACCTTACACGGTACCTTCCACTGTCCACTTCTTTCTTCCTCACTACATACCCACACTAATACGCATCAACATGTGGTGAAGGCTAGACCAAAGCGCTGATTGTACATCGCTTCAGCCTATGCCGGTTACTGTATTCTATACAGTTCGACAGTTATATGTGTAGAAATCCATCCTAGTAGAAGCTGACATGTGGCGATAAGTACGTCGAAGCAGACTGATAAATGTTCTTGCTTCAACTTGGCAATGACGATAAATATTATACCAGTTTCAGATGCACATACATAGACAATACATCTAAAGTTTAACACCATTGATTGGTGTACTATCTGAGACACATGGTCTGTATGTATGTGTTTCAGAAATTCCTCATCTCAACTTCACAGAATATTGGTTCTGATGACGTCAACTTTAATAATTGTCCTAAAGTTGTAGGTGAAATTTTAGTTTTTATATCAACGGAAGCCGCACAAATTGTTGTTCCACCAACTTTACCATCACCCAACTCCGTCCATAGTGAAGGAATTGAATCCATGCGAAGAAGTGCTATGGAATTTGGTGAACAATCAAGGTAAGAAACTTTTTTCATAGCTAGAATACTAAGATCATAAATTACCAGTACATACGCTTTTCCTTTCAATGCATTTATGACAACACCTTCATTTATTGAACCTCTCATCATGGCTTCTGTTGAAACCTTCGTTCTGATCCAACTTGTATACATATTTTCGAAATGATCACCATACGACTGTTAAACAGATGTAGTTGGAGGTAGTCGGACTGATGCTCTAGAAATGTTGCTGGAGAGCAATAATTTTCCAGCGTTTGTGCCAGTAATTCTAAACTGTCGCATAATAAACCAATCAGCACAGCGCTGATCTATTGTTAAACATTTACAATTATAAAATACTAACTCTTTTGCGGGTGTAAACATTTCCTGATCGTCAGCTGAATTCCTTGTCTCGTTACCAAATAAATTTTCAAGAGCTGACACTCCTGCCTTCGGAACAGCAACCCATTTGTTAAGATGACGTTGTAAACCGTCTGGTACAGTGTATATTAAACGTAAGACTTTAGAAAACCTATCAGTACCATGCTCACGAACGGCCACAGCTGTAACTTTACGACATCCATCTCTATAATAGCGTACTGGTCTATATTAAGTTGCAAAGTAAGCATCAGGATCCATTGATGAATCATCGTTTATGATAAAATTCGTCTTCTATCATTTATTACTCCATGATAAAATTCGTCTTCTATCATTTATTACTCCATAATTTAGGTCTTCTGAATCATTGAAAGTATCACCAAGTTCTACAGGAACAGGCCCACCGATTGAATCATCTGTCGTATCAGTAGATTTTTGTACGGTGCGAGTTTAGTCAGCCGATTCGGCTTCTTCCAAGTCTGACCTATTTGTACTGAGAACTGACTGGGCAAGAAATGGATGTACTCTTAATAAATGGTCGTGTACAACAAAAACAGATCCGACACCAAATTTAGACAGAACATTTAGAAATGATTCCCGTCCATAACCCCTATCAGCTGCTATAATACACCCAATTATTTCCTCTTGACCTCTTCCATCCATTACTGAAGCAAGCAACTTCTCTACTGAATCCACCTGCCTTTCCCCGCCTTCGAAACCTCACTGCTAAAGTTATTCTTTATAAAGCATCCGCAAGGGCATCCTATGAGTGGCCCTCCTTGTCATATTTAATTGCACTTAGCGACCTCTAAGTCGCTAAGTGCAAGTGAATTCACTTTATTTTCAAGGTCTCTAGTGCCATAGAAGTCATCATCTAGTATGTCTAGAAGGTGCAGATGGCAGGAAAATATTTTCCGAGTGGCCTTGTATGCCAACGTTTCAACTTCACTTAGTTCTCTAGTTGATCACGTTGACTATTCCAAACAATATTACAATCACCACTCCTACCTGTTGGTTAATACGCCAGAATGTTCTCTAATATAATCTTGGCCCTTTCAGTAGATGGGGTTTCAGTACCATTCTTCCTCAATATCTCAATTGGCTTTGTATAACTAAACCCGGTTGTATGTGAAAACAACATAATTGCCACATATCGGTACATATCTGCCAAACTAATTATATCATCACCACCGTCATTTAGTCTTATAGACCCGTTTATTCACTCCATTAATTGCATCAATAAACCCTCCATTAATAGTATTAGAAAACCGCATTGGTCTTTCTCAATACCACGCACTCTAAACTCCATATTCATCTTATTTACATCAAAATTATACAAAAACTTCGCCCGGGAACCAACAAACATTTGAAACAAATCCTTCTCCATCACCACAGAATTACAATCAGTTCTTTGGACATTCCAACCGATGGTTGGATCAACCCTCTTTTCGATTCTACCGTTACGTACAATTCGTCTTTCACGTGTTTCCCTACTCCTACCTCTCACTCCCCTCATTACACGTCCACGTCCTCCTCCCTTCCTTTTACCCTTCCGTTATTTACAATCGTGCTTGCTTGTTGTTGTTTATGTGTAGTTATTTGTTCATGATGTAGTGGTGGGAGTTGCTGTGATTGATTTTCTTGTTGGTATTAATTTGGTCGCTGGGAGAGTTGTTTAGACATAGATCGTTTCCGGAGCTCTTCCGTAATCTTTCCCTCATTCATTTCATGAGCGAAGTGTCTGTCATCGTGGTGATCGATTTGTTCATGGTGCGGTGCGGTTATTTCATCTGTGAGTAGAGGATCTTCGTTGATCATTGTTGAGCGTATTCGTAGTACATTTATTGTTGTCATTTTTTGAATGAAATGGGCGATTTATGAAGGAAACAAGGTTGGTAACACCAAAAATTTTGGTCTTCAAAGATTTGACGTTAACTCCGGTTGTACATGACCGAATCCATCGGTTGAACATTCTAGATGCTTCTGCAGAGATTCTATTTTGGGATTAGTCAAATAATTACAGCTCATACAATTTATTTTTCATCACTGCCACCAGTAGTACAACCCCCTTTTTGCTCATATGATCACTATAGCGATCATATCAGCATTTTCTCATTATAACATTTGAGCCTTTTCATCTCTATAATGATCATAAAAATCACTAAGGACATTTGAGTTAAAATATGTACACTCAGTTATTGGATATAATTTTATGATTTGAATAATGTTAGTGGGCTATTAATGTGTGTAACATTAAATTGTGTATATCAAAATAGGAAGAAAATTTAAATAATGTTACTAAAGACATGTATTTTTGAAGAAATTTTGCAAATATTACCATTTACACCTATATTGTAATTTATAAATTGTGAACAGCATTGCAACGCAGTTGCCAATGCAACTTTGTTTGAAAAATGGATCCAGCAATGGACTGATAAGTTCATAGTAGGTGCACCTATACTAGCCATACCACCACCGTCGTGTTACAACACCGGGTACTCAACGGCAAAATGGTGTCTGGATCCCCACTTGTTGCTGCGTTTGCTCGAGCGTCTTACTGGCGGCTCGTAAGTGACAACTTGAGCTCAGTACCGGCGACGGAAACGCACATTTTGGCGGCCGATCCTTCTGGAGTTAAAGCCTTGTCAGATACCTCCAACGTCCTTGAGGCGTCCCAAACCTCAACTCGCACATCTTTTCATCGTTTTCACCACGTTCATACCATCTCTACTCGATCGAAGATCGTATCATGGATGGTATTGCACGTTGGCATTCACGGAGAGCAGCGTCTGGCGTCAAAGGCTGTAACACAATTTCCTGAATTCTTTAGGGGAACTTCTAGCGCCAACATCATGCGTACCAAACGACTTTGGGCCGATCGCGATAACAAGGAAGGGGAATTGTCAGGGCAGCCTCCTGGTGATGCGGCGTCTTTGATAACAAGTTTGACCACATTTGGGCGCAAGCGCGTGCGGCTAAAGGTGCATGGATGACTGGAAAGGAAACTAGAAGCATGGATGGATGCATTGCATGTTGACTTGCGGGAGAAGTTTGACAGAATTTGGAGGCTTGGATTGAAATTCAACTAAAAAATTCTTTGTAATCATCTTCTCTACATTCTGCGTAACTCGAAAAGCAGTTATTACAGCATGAATCCCGCTGATCCACGCCAACAGCGAGTACACTCAGTGAGTGCAGTTATTTACGGAACAGTATCGTATCGTGAGCCGTGCTTACACTGGGAAACATCGTTCGAGTCCGGTGAAAGAACTGGAAATTTAGATTGCTGTTGTGGATCATCTGGGTACTGTATGTGGTAAGATAACGTCAGGAATGCTCGACTATAACGACACCGAGAACGCTGACAAAACCCATTTCATTATGAATGTTGACAATGGGCGGACACTTGGTTTTTGTGGCGATAAAAAGGTCAAGTATTCGGACATGGTGAGCGGGGTAGAGGGGTTCACAATGCTCCTCAGGTTGATTGGGGTCAGGATGCACGAATTGAATCACCCTTTATGTTGTTTAAGAATGCGGATCAAAACTATCTGATGCGCTATGTTCCTGACGATGTGGATGGTGTTTCTTAAAGGACTGGACCTAAGCGCTGGATGGATAGAAAAGTCATGGTACAATGGCTATCATAACGTTGTGCCATTAGATCATTGCCTCACATCCGTCGCCGTGTTTTTTATGTCAATAATTTGCAGAGGCCATTCCAACACGCCGGATCTCAGTGTTGCAGTTGAGAGTATCCATACAACTATCAAATATTTCCCTCCCAATGTGACTCATTTGATTCAGCCATGCGATAGTTTCATTATTCAAAAAGTGAAACGCGCATGGGCTACACATTGGGAGAGTTACAAGATGGATATGATTGAGAAGGGTCAATGGAAGGATACATCAGGAAAACTGTGTAACCGTGGCAGGTCCTTTTCCTCCGTTTTGAAGGCCGTTCTGTGCATGAGGTCAATATGCAGCGGCATGCCGAGAGTCTTAGCTACGCTCGAAAGGCCATGGTAATGACAGGATTGGCTCTCAACATGAACGGCAGTTGGGAGGTGGATCACTCACTCCGGAACTTCAGAGAATTTTTCGGAAGCACCGAGATGTTTTTTAGGTCGCTAGGTCCAAACCGATGAAAGAATAAAATCACTGATTACCTTAGTAACATTAAATCTCACTTTAACAATTAATGTGTCCCACAATATTTACGGTATTTCTGAAAATTATATTAGTTCGAAAATAATGTTACACACATTAATATCTGTCAAATCTGTATGTCATAGTACACCTAAATAACGTGAGTAACATTAAATCCAGTAACTGGGTGTAGTAAAAGTGATAACAAATGAAGCGGCGTATGACATTGTTTGGGTAAGCTTGAATTGGATATAGCATAATACAGAGTTACTGCCTATACACTGGGTGCATTCAGAAATTAAATAAATTGACAGTTTAAAATTCTGATTTGAAATGCGTTGCATCAGAAAATAAATTTCAATTAAACACGTGTTATTACCTGGAGGAGACTCTATGGTTACCCCAGGAACGGTAAAAACCGAAACAGAAAATATCACGGAACTGATGCCCACTTACTCCGGGAACAGAAAAATCAAAACAGAAACTTTCACCGAAATAATGCTCAATTTCCCGAAAACAGAAAAATCGAAACAGAAAATATCGATGGAATTATGCCTATTTTCGATAAAAGTAATTCATCAACATGTAAATGAGGATGAGAAGCGTGTAGGTATCTTTATATTTTTTGTAGAGAGAGTGAAATAACGTTTCCAGGAACCTGAAGTAGCAACATGGATGTTTTTACGTCAACCCAAACCCAAACTACACGTTCCGCAACATTTTAATCCAATTTTGAAGGCAATAGATCCCCCAGTCAACGTCGTGCAGAACCAATTGTGACACAAACAACTACGCCGAGGAGTACTTTCGTCCACAGCGCGAGTCTATATCCCTTCGGATGAAATTTTACAAACTTGATAACACCAAGAAGCTCACGGGAGATCCCTCCTGTTCTCCACGTGTTCGCCATGCGACGCATATAGCTCGCTATATCTTGAGGAAGTGGATGCGGTCTCTATGGGAGATGATATCGGAAATTCTGTGCCGGATGAAGAAGAGACTGAAAGTCCAGGTACTGACTCGTCCCCTTTAGGTATGATGTTTTTAGAGTGTTCTAGACGAAAGAGGACTTCGGATGCTGACTTGTTTGGTACTCGGAAAAAGAAAAGAAGAGCAGGACGCACTGGGGTGAGAATGGAGAGCAGGGAAAGCAATTATGTTGAGCATATATCGCACGTTGGTGCAATATCACGTGCTATAAGCAGCCTTATTGATCAACCGTCGCATGATGATGACAGTAATAAATTTTCCAAGAATGACGTTAAATCAATTGTGAAAGAAGAGGTACGAGCGGAAATTGCACCCATTTGACGCACTAAATTAAATGAAGATGCAGATGCAGATGCAGATGCAGATGCAGATGCACCTTAAGAAGTCTTAATGGAAAATTTCTTATTGCTTAAAACACTTAGACAATCTATCCTGTGGGCATTAATGCCATTTTGGCCAAACATGCGCGCAAAGCGCAGTATTTGTGATTAGTAAATCTAAACCAGTGATTTTCTATTATCGCAATGTTACTTCGCTTTGCTCTTCTGTAAACCGGTTAATCCATGGGGTCGTGTTCGTTTCTTCATTAGCATAAGTAGTTTTTATTTGGCACAATACAACTAGGCGCGTTCTTGCATTCGGTATACACACACAGTCAGTATACGTTTTCTCTTTTCACTATCCTGTGATAATGGCAACCGACATGATCCAAATGTCTATAGCGGCTATCTCTGCGCTCTCCGGTATCCCAGTGGTTTCATTTCTCTTCCTAGCACGCATTATTTTTCCATCAGCTACTCTCTCATCCGACACAAACGCTCTGTCTCCCATAATCGAAAATCCAGGCGGCGTTATCGCATCAGATATCTTTGGATAAAGAAGTCCAGAAAGCAGACACCAGTTTTATCGTGCCATAAACAAGGAAAGTTGATGCCCGTGTGTATCACTTCTCCTTTAATTTTGAATACAAATAGATTTGTTACCTCAACATTTGTTGTGTACCCCTCATAAAAGCCTTTTGCGCATCTTTCTCTACGTATGCCGCGCAAGGTATTTTCCCACCGTCTACCATACCAAACGAATTCCGAAGTAGACATCCTTGAGGTCTATTGTTCTCAAGAAAACTTGAAGACTCTTTCATTTCTTCAGGCGTGTCCTCCATGGCGTAGTCAATCCAGACATTTACAGACGTTGGAACCAACCCAAATATAGGACATGCAGTATACTGCCGGCCACTTGTCTTGAGGTACCAAAGCAGTAGTCCTAGAAGATTTAGAGAGTAAATTTAGTGCAATGCACTTCCCAATAAATGGAAGGAAGGATAACGGCACTAAGGGTGTTCGAGGTCCTCTTTCCGAAATAGCGTGTATCGGCTTTGCACTCCACTAAACGGGGGAGGGGTTGAAGTTGTCAGGTGACACTCGGCTAATGCGCGGGGTGGTGAGTATTACTTGTCACGACCGCGGTCGGCGAGGTACGATGTGTGAAGGTCGGATTTGGATCTTGGTCACGTTTATTAGTCGGTGGATTCAACACGAAGTAAGGTGAGTCGGACCAAAAGTGGCACGTGTAAGGTGCTGTTGGACGACTCTCGCAAGCGAGATAGAATGACTATC
>JAULBU010073928.1:0-10258 GCA_032358235.1 Odonthalia washingtoniensis | reverse complement strand
GCACGCTGCCTAGCAGAAAAACACTTCGCTTCCGCTTCACCAATATCATGACGAGCGAAGGGATCGTAATACAACTAATCAGTCCCGGGACCAACACGTCTGGGTGAATTATCTTCTTTCTTCTCCCCACGTGCACGCCACATGGGCGACAGTTGGTTAAAATTCGTGCGCTCGATCACACGTAAGAGATCAAGGTACTCGTACACATTTTCTTGATTGCCAAGAATGGGTAAGAGGTCAAGTTCCCGGCTGAATGCAATCGTGTGAGGAAAAACGGCCCAAAGCCGTAAATTATCATATGCTTCCTGAATAAGGAATGTAGCAGTCTAAGCCACCATTTCTGTGTAAGAAACAACCCACCACTCGCTATCGGGGTCATTATGCATCTCTCACAAAATATAGGAAAATGACGGAGGAAGTTCAACAAGGCACTCTCTGGGGACCTCAACGCGACCTCAGCCCTTGGTTAACTTTACCCATCCATTGTTACGCGTGTTGGGGCGGAATTTATGATGCGTAACGCATTGGTAGGGAACCGCCAAATCGTATGTCGACCTAAATCGACGTTCGTCTCTAACCTGGACCTTCCAGTATGCGGAGTTCTTGCGGAAACATCGAAATTTTGCCTTAACGGAGGGTTTCGTGAATAGCATAGCCTTATTTAAAACCATGAGTTGTCCTTTCCAGCCTTCCAACATCTCGGCTGTAACCTTATCGATATTTACTACATACTTAATTTCACCTTGGGTGCGATAGAGGAATAGGTCTGCACGGATATTATCCGAAAGTGGTGTAAACGTCAAGAGACGGTTCAGACCGGCATGGGCCGCCTTGGAAAAATAAGTACGAACACCAGAAACGGTTCGGCCGCTCTCAACCCGAATGTCGTCGTCATGACAACAGAATTGTCTCCGCCACGATTCGGTCTGCATCGACGTTAACGGGATACTCTGGGAATAAAACCATTATATGTATAACGTGGAATTATCGACCCATCCATGATGGCCGCCTTATCGAACCACGGGGCCGCCCCGTAAAGTGCTGGATCATCAAACGGACCAGCATGATCATACGCGATTGGTGCTGGGTACGACTTGTTCGCAACAGCCAAGAAGCTGGTCTCTCTCTTCTCCTCCTCTTTAGGTATGTTCGTCTCAACTCCCGGGATGGGGATAGGTTGTAAAACCAGCGTAGACTGATCACGAGTTGTCATTCCACGAGTGGAAACAGGCGGCATCTCTGAGTCTGGCGCATTGTCGGTTAGTACGGTTGGAACCGGTTGATCATTTGCGCCACTCGATGTAGGTGTGTCGGTCGCAGAAGAAGTCGCTTCGTTCGCGGAAGTCACACTCTCTGAAAGATGGTCGAAAGACTCTGTTGTCTCTGGTGTTCCAAGAACAGGAGAATTCTTACTGTCAATTATGACGCGAAGTAGAGAAAATATCACGGATCATTCCGGTCGATAACTGACGCCAAGGCACGAATGGGTGGGAGAAGGGATAAGAAATGGATAAACTGGACTTAATTGTTTCACTGATGACTCTCACAGAGTGTTCGATTCTTGAAGAGGGGGTCGTATGGTGCAATTCGTTTTTCGACACCTGAATGTTTTATTGACTTTTGTCATATTTTTTCTTTTGTGTAGGACCACATTTTTTAGTGGCTTTTCACAATCGCCACGTGAATTTAGGAGATTGTTGCCCATTACACTGTACCTGTGTCTCCTGCTCCAATACCTTGTACAGTTCGCTCCCCTTCCACTCGACAGCAGGTGGTGCCTACTTAAGAGGTTTTTCGTGTGCTTCTCTTGAACTCTAATAAAGACAAGCGCTCTTTGGTCTGAATCTGACCCCGAACTCGCACTTCGTCATCAATAACGAAGCCCTTTCGGCTACGACAATATCCCAACCACGTGTGCGCGAGTCGATCAACCGCGCCTTACAAGCGTCAACACTGGTCCGACCCCATCCAAAGTCGTGTTCGTTCCCTCCGCCTTACAAGCGTAACCTGGTACGGACATCTTCCATTTCCTCCACACCTCTGTCATCGACAGTCGCTGGAAGACATCAACATTGTGGTAGACTCTACCTAAACAATAACTCAACACAACCCCCTTCCCTTTTGGTGGAGTTCTTTGCCATTCACGTAGGCTACTGCGGAATGAGGGCCCGAACATCCTTAGTGCAGGCTCCCTTCCTTCCCTCTCTTTGGGGAAGTGCAATGCACTACATAATTCAAGGTATTTGAAGAATAATTTGGGGTGATTCACTGTTTCTAAATATACGGGCACAAATTGAGGTACTAGGAAAGATTTTGAAATCAACATTATACGTTGTGAAGAAAGCGTATCCTGATGTTACATGGGTTATAGACGATGAAACTAATTGGATGAAAATCCATATATATTTTTCAAAACAGAAAGATGGGTACAGTAGTGGGTATTATGTAATAAGTGCTCTACGTAAGTTTGGCACGTTTCGATCATTTATACCTGAAATAGGGTTCGAAGAATATAATCCGACACTGACAGAAACTCTGCGAGATACAGGCAAAAAGGTATTGATTTAAGCTATTCTACTCAATTTTAAATTCGAAAATGGATGTGTCCGTGACGAGGATGTGTTCGTGTTGATGTGTAACCCGAGTAATATATTTCGGGAAAATCTTTATAAAACTGGGGGATATAGAGTGCATGCAGAATCATGCTGACTACAACTATCAAGGGAAACCCACATATTTTCTGAAATAGAAACGCACAAGATTTCCGATAGGGAAACCGACAGTAGTTGTGATAATTAAATGATTTGCGGACTTGGTGAAAGATGTGACAGTGATATGAAAGGAAATGGGGGATGTAGAAGTACAGCATCAGCAGCACCACAAACGGAAGAAATTAATATGGGGAATGATATTTTAGGGTTCATGGTGGACCTTTCGAAGAAAGGAATGCAGTTCGGTTAACGGGCTGTTAGGAGATATCCGCGCTCCTCGAAAACTGGAGGGAAGAGAAAACCGGATTATGCAGGCCGTATCAGATTTGTGTGCAGACATAACCATATACAGCGGAATGAAGGTATTACTGTCAATAACAGATGTAAGGCGAAGGTTGAACTGAACAAGAAGCACGGTGCTACACATTGGTGTGCAGTAATGAGTGGACCACACAATCATGTACTGTCTAGTGAAATTTCGTCACAACAGCAAGTCGAAATGAACAGATCTTTGATTGACTACCACCTTGAAATTGACAAAATTGTCCTTGACAAATGTAACGTTATTTTGACTGAGGGTGTTGGGTATGGAGGAAGAGGTGTAGTAAGGAAAGAACGTATAACAGAGCAGTTAACATATAAAGAAAACGTTAATGACTATACTGGACAGGTTTCTGATAAACTACGGGATTCAGAGTATATTAAATCTGCAGCAGATGGTTGTACACGATTTGTCGACATTTTACGAGATACAAAAACAGTGTCTGATATGGCTCAAAACAAAATGTTTGAACGGATACGATGTAGTGCAGGAAGAAAACGGGTGCATGGGGATGACTGTAAGAAGGAAACGGTAGAGATGGATAGGAATGTGGATTATTTCTTACTAGGTGATATGGTTATGGAATTGGCTACGGAGACAGCGATCCTAGCCTACATCGGGAGTTTTAACAGTGCCGATGCGGCATGCAACTAAGACGTTGTACGACACGTGCGTATGATACTCGAAGGCTTCGGGTACATATTGGGCACCTGTGACTTTCTATTCTATCCTGATAAGAAGAAAAATCAGTTCAAGAGAATTGTACTGAGATGTAGAAAATATTCATCAGAGACATGCTCGGCTCTGTTTGTACTGCATGGGACATTAACGTAGATCAATGTTTAAAACCAACATGAACATTTCTATGCTATATCACCACGTACAGGCAATTCATTATGTATAGGAAGTTTATCATTCAATGATGCTGATCTTGAATGGAAGTCAATTAAAGGATCAATTCCTAGTGCGAGATGTGGGAATAAGAAAAGTCATCCACCATGTGGTAGAGTTTTGGATTATTGCAATGCAGATACTATGCCTTGTAAAAGTGGTAAATAATGTGTTACATTTATATTACTGACATATTTCGTTGTTGTTAATCTATCTATACCTTGTCGATGTTCAGACACATTACCCACTAATTTAAAATCTTTACGTGTTAATGCTTGTAAAGAAGATAATGCGAAATGTGACTATGAACTGGAATCATGTGCATATAATACAGCACAAAATCTTAATTATTGTGGACCATGTGATGCCATAGCAAACCATCCTTCCTTACATCATTTTAATGAAATTAAATGTGATGGTTGTTTAATTGAAATAAAACCACCAGCAGGTTATGATATTTCAGAGAATGGCAGATATTTTGATGTGGGTATAGGTGAACGTATTAATAAGACTGATAGTAAATTTATAAACACTTCTTTTACACATGATAGACTTATAGTTAAAACCTGGTGATCCTTATTTGTTCCCTCTGGGACTTTCTCCGAGATTTAATAATAACTAGCACAACACTGCCATCTATCCGTCGTGATACTCCCGTAATGAATAAATATTGTCACAAAATACCTACGATATAAGATCTGAAAAATCCTTTCTATACAAGAATTTTTTTCTCCTTTTCCATTTAGAGCAGATTCGCTCTCGTCTCTCTGCTCGTAAATCCTTCGACATACGTAGCACTACTACTGGCATACCTCAATAGCGAGACAAATATTCTCTTCCCTTCATCTCTCAGCAGACATCGCAGACGTTTCGAATCTTCCCTAACCTATTATTCCCCCAATGTCAATACTCGGTTTAACAACTGACAGTCCCATTATTTCTTCATATATTTTTTCATGCCCTTGTAGACCAGCCCACTTGTACATCCAAATCATGCATGTGATGTTCATACCCTCCATCTTAGTGTCTAACATTTCCACCCCATTAATTGCCTCCATGAACCGTTCTGTAGTTTCAATAGTAGCAAAACGGCTGTACTCCCTCAGATGCCTAGTTTCGTCAACATCCGTCCAACTCCTCATCCGTTTCTCACTTGTACATAATTCTTGGATAACACGGGTTATATGCAACACCTGCCTTCCCCCCACTTTCATTTTCCTCCTACGAGACCTTCTTCTTGCAGTACGCCTCCTGCTTGGTTTTTCAATATGGTAAAATGTCCCAAATACGGAATGGGACCATGTCTGCCTTGGAACTTCAGAAACAGGTCCATAATGTTTCTTTTCAAGTCCCATCTGTGGAGGATTGTCTGAAACAGCCCTTTCCACTGCTTCCTGCAAAACATTTTCTCTTTATGAAAGGAAACAACACCGTGATTCCTACAAAAACATTGTAGCACATACATTATATAAATATTAATCGCTGCATCCTTCACTGTCTCCGTATTGAACGATGAGTACCATTTTAAATCAAGATCTGGGACAATCTATTTATCATTGCAGAATACTGCAAATTGCATACATCCCAAAGCTATGCCCGTCCTTTTATTTTCCAACTTTAACGAAATCATTCATCCAATTTCGTTTTTCCATGCAATTCCATGCAATTGTACAATACATTTTTCTTATTGCAATACACACACACACTAATATCTGGTTCACCTCCGATCCCCGTTCGGTACACATGAACAGAGTGTCACCCCGTGCAATTTCCCCTTTCAACTTTCCATGTTTTATGGTCACAACTGCCCAGTGTCTTCTTAAGCATACAGGAAAAAAGATAATGGCATCACTCGATTCCAGAAAATTTGTGTCGTCCCCCGTCATTTCAATTCCATTCAGAAAATGTTGTTCACATGGATTTGAGGACCCTCTCAAATCGCAATTTGGGGGTCCTTCGCTGTCACCCATTTTAGCGTCAACTTCTATAATTTCGTCATCTGTCCCGCTCATCGCGCCAGAATTTTGTATGTTCCAAATTCCGATCAATTTTCTGCCCAGTCAGTGTCGAACACATTGATACATTTTTTCCCACACAAGACCATCAAACGCAGCTCCCATTATATTTGTGTCATATTGGGTGCCATTTAGACCTGCATATGCCCATGCAACCGAGTTATCCCCATACCTGATAGATTCTTCACATTCTACATGGTGATACAGTACAAATTCGTCCAATTTTCATCTGGAAACTGGGATTCACCACCGTTCAGCAAATTCCATAAATCTTCGACAATAGCCTCATTTTTTTCAGGTCTTTCCCCTTTTCCCAGTCAGGGTGATAGCGCTCTTCACGTTAATAAATTCCATTTCCTTTTCAACCGTATCCCTGATGTATTTCAGTTTTTCGACAGGGGTGCATCGTAACACCCTTGTTTTCTTGTTCGCTTCGTTCTTCGCTTCGTTCATTTCTTCGTTCATCTGATAACAACTTTTTAAAATTACAAATCGAAGTCCTTAAATTATATTTAAAAAAAACAGGTGTGTAAAAAGGGACGGCAGCATCTCGGACGACAGTGGGATGCGGGCGGAACGGAATGACATTATAACACCTGTAAAATACGTCACTGTACGACAGGTAAGGAAATTTTTTTTTCTTACCTGTCGTACTCTGACGTGAGTTGCAGGTGTCACTTGTATGAGGACATTCTTTTCACTGACACTTTCCCTTTCAGGTGTTTCGGTTTTGCTTTCACTGAGGCTTTTCGTAATTTATGTGACGATAGTAAGGGTCCTTGTGTCGCTAAACTGAATTCTGTAAAATTGATAATCGATACCAAGAAAATCCAAGAGATAGATTTTCGAGGCCGTCTTTTATATTGGTAAACAAATAGCAAAACATAAGAGTATTATGAGTAAAACATATCAAAAGATCATAAAATAGAAATATCAAGCAAAAACATAGAATCCCCTCATAAACATAAAAGTAGTAAACAATTTACTTACAGTAGAAAATATCTTAACTGGATTTCTAAACGTGTAAATAGTGTAGCGTAGAAAATATGTTCTGTGTAAATACATATTAACACCTTGGATGTCGGTCCAGTTAGATGGGGAACTTGTTTACATTCGCGTTGGGGGGCATTGGGAGTGTTAATATGTATTTACTTAACGTATTTTCTACGCTACAATATTTACACGTTTAGAAATCCCTTGAAGATATTATCTACTGTAAATAGCTTGTTACTACTTTTATGTTTATGAGGGGATTCTATGTTTTTGCTTGATATTTTTATTTTATGACGTTTTTATATGTTTTACTCATAATACTATTATGTTTTACTATTTGTTTACCCATATAAAAGACGGCCTCGAAAATCCATCTCTTGGATTTTCCTGGTATCGACTATCAATTTTTCACAACACAGTTTAGCGACAATTACAAGTAAGCGCTCAACACTCGATCAACTCAATACAAACCAATTAAGGTCACCGTCTAAAATTTTTAGACATATTCGCGTAAAACTTTCTCCGTTTCACAGTCTGAAATTCTTCAAGCAAGAATTTCAAGTCAGTGAAAACAAATAGACATACTCCATAATTATCACAATTATTGAGTATTGATCTAGGATTTGAAAAATCCAGTTTTTTTCTAAGTCAGCGAAAAATACATATATTTACTTGACAGTAAGTTGAAATTTTTTTCCCTGCCTTAAAAAATTTTTTTCTCTTTTGAAAAAATAATTAATCCAACAAATTTTAATATTTTTTTAACAGTGAAAACGAATAACAGAGTATCCAAACCGACAAGAATTCCGCGCACAAGAAATATTCGGAACACATCCTCCGATTCCGAATACTCCGACTCCGAAATTCAAGCAAGTTTATTGAAAAGATCTATATTTGGAGATAGCAGCTCTCCAGTGGTAACTCCAACAAGGGGCAATAGCCCAACTCGAAGCAAAAATCCGCCTACAGTACCAATTACCCCACCCACCCGTACAGTACCTACAAATAATACATCGTTTATTCTCCGTTCTGTACCAATTACGCACATCTCCCCACCCGCCCGTACAGTACCTACAAAAAATACACCGGTCATTCCCCGTTCCATACTTATACTGCCACGTCGTCATACGCCCCAAATTCAGCCCATTGGAGAAATTCAGGCGCAACGTATCGAGCGTATAGCAGTAGCTAGGGAACGTGGTGGCCGTCCAACGCGACGTGTATACTGTATCCCGTGCAGACAATACGTTAATTGGCATCAACTGACCGAACACAAGAGAGGTAGCAGACACCTCAAGACAATCCACAAAAAAACGTTTCATTGCCACATCTGTGATTTAACGCTCAACAGTTCAAAAAATTGGGACTCACATATTGAAGGAAAAACTCATTCCCGTAAAAATAAAATCCGAAATCAAGGTCGAAATTAGACTTGATTTTATTTTAGTTTACAGTTTGTTTTTCTCTATCTCTAGGACATAAATCTTTTTCGTCATATTTTTTTTCTCTCTCATTTTTTCTAGTTTAGAACTTGTTTTTATTTTCCCTCAAAAAAATATATATATATAATAATAATACAAAAATACACATACATACATATAAACAGAAAAAAAGCACATACGCAATACAAAAAAAAGGAATACATAATCAAAAAATATAAATAAAAAAAATAAAAAAGAGGCTTACAAAAATAAATAAAATAAAACTTGTTCACAATTAATAAATCTATATTTACAGTATAATGGCACATGTCCCAGGACTTCTCGCAGATTTGAGAGCATATGAACCTGTAAGCGATAGTCACATTGAATTCAAAGGAGTTCTTGACGGTTTTTTGAACCGACATGATGACATAGATAATGAAACATGTGTCACACAGATGCGTGACGAACTTACTGTAGTATTTTTGTACATCATGGATAACCTCCGTGGACCGACGACCCTTTGGAGGATAATGAGAGATTATTTACTTCTTAGAGGACTCACATATACTTCACATCCAGAGAATACTAGGATATCTTGGAGAATTGCAGGATGCTTTCTAACGGATAATGAAGATAAAATCCTAGCAATAAATCAATTAAAAGAACTACGTGACCGTATGACATTTGTACAAAACCCACCTACCTCTGCCGATAATCAGCCTAAGTCTAACAGACATGCTTCGACATTCCAAACACGACCAACATTACACTGAGAGAAGAATAGCGCAAAGTATTGTTAGTTGCTTTGAGAAAGATGACAAGTTTACACGGAAATTAGGAGAAGATATAGGTGAATACATTGGTAACTACATTGATTTATGTACTGACTACGATCTGGACCAGCAACAGAAAGTACGCTATTTCCATAATCTATTTTCCGGCGAAGCAAGAAGATTATATAGGCTTAAGGTAGCTGACAGTTCATATTTTCAAGATTCATGTGCCTCAATGCAACAAGAATTCAATAGCATAACCCGGCAAAACCTTGTCCGCAAATGCTTGCAAGGTTTGCTCATTACAGCCATTATGGACAAGAGCGATGGGTCTATGAGCCGCGCTTTGGAAGATCTTAGAGACAAAATTACACATTTTGCTCCACAAGGACCTCGATCGCACCGCTCGGGAGAGGCTAAAGTAGAATATCTAACTGTATCAGTAGCAGGTATAGATTGGATGCGTAGTGCATTAACTCAAAGTGCTACCGCGACCCCTCCTTGGAATTTCCAGCAACTTCACACCGCTTTGGACGCTGCACGGCTTCAATAAGAGAAAAAAGCAGAAGGTAAAAAGAGAGATGGCCTACAAATGGACCAATCAGACAATATTCCAGGTATACATTACCATTGACAAGGAAAATATGGAGTACCGTGCCGTAACGTATCATCTTCTTCCCGGCCTTACAACTTTTCTCAACAATGGCCTAACAATGGATATAGCAATAGGTATAAAAATGGGTTTAACAACAGACACCCCAATAGATTTAACAATGCATCGAACTTTAGGTTTAATAACACACATAATAACAATAATAACGATTCCAGTAAAGGACGTCGCTTCAATTTCAATAGTCCAGACCATCTTATTGGAAATTGCCCTCATAAAAATAAATTATTAAATAATGTTCAAAATCTAGTTACGCAAAATCCAGGAGAAGAACGCACTATTCTATTCGAATTGTGCCGCCAAACAGAAGATCGCTTTAGCTCAGAAAAACTCGACTACCCGACAGGAGATATAACAACGCAAGAAAACGAAGAAGAACTAGAAGACGTCAAGGAACAGAACATTCTGGATTTAATACACTACAATGAATCGGACAATGAAGGAGATGAAGATGAACAC
>JAULBU010073917.1:0-10258 GCA_032358235.1 Odonthalia washingtoniensis | reverse complement strand
AGTTAATTCCGTTTCCCTTCCTTCCTTTGCTCTTGGTTCTTTTAAATTGAATCTAGACAATAGATACATATATCCAAGTACTTCGAAACATCTGTCCTTTGCAGCGCATTTTCTTCCGCTACAGCAGCCTGATAGCAGTTTTTTGAGACGTCCCTCTAACGTACGAACTTTGAAAAACTCTGCTACTACTTCATTCCTCATTTCTGCAGACGGCTAGATGTGTACGCTTTCACCAGATGACAATTCATCTCTATGTAACGAACATATAATATCTTTCTCGCAGTTTATGGACGGCACATATACGTTGTTGGCGCTAGAAAGATACTTGAATTGAGTTGGTACAATCATTGTTCCGTCTGAAATTTTAATTACATTCTCCAATACGATCTCACCTCTGCTTGTCCAGTTTCTTGCATTTAATTCCTGATTTGGTTCTAATTCACACGTTTCCTTTCCTCCCCACTTCTGAATTCTCAATTCTACTGCTATTCCAATTCCCAAATATTTCATAGGTACTTTCCTTATCATCCTGTCTACGTATTTTTCACGACTCTTGTTTTTATTGGCCATCTTCCTAAGAAGTTTCTCATTTAGTATCTCCAAACTCTGTACAATTCCTTTCATTTCAGTATTCTCCCTATCCAGTTTCATAACTTCTGATTGCAGAGCCTTTATTGAAACCTGTTTACTCGTTACCTCACGTGATTTTCCATTCGCGGATACATTGTACTCATTCATCATTACAGAAAGTCTTGCTTTCTCTATGGTCAATTGCCTAACATTTTCTTGCAGTTGTCGGCAATCTTCTACATTTTCTTCAGTTTGAACAGATCCTACCTCATTCATAGGACTGTCTCCATCTCTGACGGTTCCATGGTTATCTTGGCTATTGTCAAGTGCATCACTGTCTGTTACAGAACCCATGTCATCGGTATTACCATTGTTCGATACATCTCTGATCAATGAAGATTTGTTGCGAATTATTCGACACATTCTCCCAATACTCCCTCTTTGTATTCCATGAGTTAAACGACCTCTGCCCCTTGCTTTGGTTCACCCTCTCTAACGCCTTTCAACAGAACTGTTTCCCACAGGCACATTTGAATTCTTCCCAGAACACTCTTCTACTACGGCATCATCTCCATGAGTACCTACTCTTGCCGCTTTCAATGGCTGTTACGCATTTCGTATTCATGCCCGTGGAGGTTCTCCCAACAATTTTCTTGATCCACTTCTATTCGTCATAACTTGTTTCTGAAAATTATCTGATGTGCAATTCTTCGGTTGTTGCATTTCCTTCTTTTCTAGAGCACAGTTTTATTAAAGCAGCTCTTTTATTCGTCCAGAAAACATGTAACAACTACACAGGCTGCTTTGTCTGTTGTACGCAATTTTACCACAATCTATATAATGAAATTCTGTACACAGACTTTGAAAAAATAGGTGCATAATTTTTTTCTTGTCCAGATTAACAAAAATTTGTAGTGACGCAATTTTCTTGATTGTGTACATTTCTCCCCTATAGTTTCAAATACAGCTTGTTCATCACAGACTTTATAATAACCACATCGCAATTATACATTATTTATAACTAACTTACTTCATTACAATGAAGTCAGTCCCATCTTATTTTCCCCTCATATTGGATGCGCACATAATCATTGATCATGCCTACAATATGTATAAGGCAAGACACATTGTCCTATCATGACGACATCAGCAGTTTTCATTGATTCACACAACATTACGATATTTGTTTAATACATCATAATTAATACACATATCAAACTGATTTGCAGATACTGTGATTTCTGATACTATGGCTGAGACAAATCCGTTTCTGAAACACAACAGAATTCATGGGATTTCTTACAATAGTCTTAATTAATCAGTACGATTTACTAGAACAGTTTCCCGTACTGAACGGATCTCGAATGTAATTAGATTATTAAAACAAATTATGTATATATTTTAACAATAGAATCGGGAGCACTACAGCAAGGAGAACATTCCAAGACAATACATTTCAAATTTTGAGACAACCTTTTCGAACATTTACCAAACATATCAACGCCTTTCACCACAATTTTTGACAATCTCAGCAGTTATTTTCTCAGCCTTCAATGGATGCAACCTGTTCCGAGAATAATCTTTCATCAAATTCCGGGTCCCGGATTATATTTATCACTTCTTCGACCTCTTTTCTCCCAACTCGTGATTTTAATGTGTTTAAAGAAATAGCCAACAACTGGTTCAGCACATCCGCTTTTCTCTTGTCTATTGCCTTTCCAAACTCTTTGGATGTCGATACACAAACAGCACCTTTTTCGTCAGTACCTTCTGACTGCCGACCTCCGAACCTTTTCTCATCCCTAATATTCATGAAAATACGAGGTATTTCCGTACATTTTTCCATTTTCCAGTTCAAACAATGTTGGGACAGGTTATATGGCAATATATCAATATGTTCTGCACTATGGACAAACTGACAACCTGATACAATTTAATATTTGTGTCAGATATATTTAGATTTATATCATATTATTCAGATCCAGTATCATACATCTTGATATTTCCTTGTTACGCATGTCATGCGGACGTACCAATAATTCACAGTAAGTTTTTGCCAGATTGAATCTGGCGCCTTCGCTGCGGGTAACGGCACGCACAAGATTTCTGATAGTGTACACGTGACACAACAATTTCCCCTGCTCTTAATTTTATCATTATTTTAATTCTCAAATCGTACTTCTTACATCTTTTTCTGTACAGTGTCTACTGACAGTTATTTCCCAGCATTATGTTGCAATTTTTTTATAAAATTGCATCTACCAAATTTTTAGCAGAATAGAGCTCTGTACATTTTCAAGATTAGTGCAACACTACTTCCGTTCTGTGCCTTTTTCGGTTATTCAAGTTAACAATTATTCGCAATTTATAGCAAAGTTGACACAATTACTATCATTGCCACCTTCTTCCCTTCTTCCTCTCAGCAAATGTTTTCACCCGATTTCAAGCATTACCCTTCAACGTTGATTGTATATGCAACAACCTGCACCGCGCAATGAACCTTCTATCATCTGCTATTACAACGACTTATCCAGGTCACTTCGGATCGGAACTAATGGCTTCATCCATAGTTCTCGCAGCGGTATTTATATACATCTACTTTTCAGTCATACCAATATTTTAATATTATTGCATTCATATTTATTAACAGTTCCATTCTTTAATTTTTTTTGATTACTTGCCTCTTCCGAATTCTGTTTACAGGTCACTTCTTCTATTTGACTACACCGGTTCTGAAAACAGGTTTGAATATTTTTTTATGTTCACAATTAAGTACTCACATTCCCTGTTATTATTCTTTTCTTATACATTTTACTAACTTTTATATATTACTATTGTTTGTTTATTTGATTTATGATGTCAGCATATGACCGTGGTTTCTTTCTCCACAGGTATGGAATGGATTAACCATGAAAATTTCAATTACACTGATTAATATGCATTTTGGCAGTGGTTTTCGTGGTTCCCATCTTTCTCAATCTACATTATTCTTCCTTCGTTTTACAACTATTCATAATATATGTATTACTTCCATTTTTTACATATTCTTCCCGTTTTTATTATTGTGATATTTTCACTATAACACACTGTGACTCTTCATAATATATGTATTACTTCCAATTTGTACATATCGTTCCCTTTTTTAGTATTGCGGAATTTTCACTATCACAGATCGTGATACTTTCATTTTTATAAATAAGTATATCATGTATACCGTAATTGGTATACATGTATTGCAATGTATAATGCATATATTCCATATTTGATTCCCATATAGCATCATACCATATATTTGTCATATACAGCAGTACCCATCCATTTTTTCTTTCATGGAATAAATGATTTTTTGATTCACCATTCACCATTCCTTCCTTTGAATGATTAAATGAATGTGAACATTTAGTATACCTGCGCTTTTACATTCAATACATGAATGCAGCAGTCAATGTGTACACCCCATACATTAACACATACACTCTCTGTATGCAACACCTAATGCCCCATACATTTTATCTTCAAATGCTGTATTTTTTCTGTGTAATTACCATCCGTAACCATTCAAACAGTGTAGTCTTGTGTATGTAACATCCACGGACCCCCAAAATTTTCATGGCCTAGTCTATGTTACATCCACCCAAAAACTTCACCATTTGAATGTAGGCATTCGGTTCCCAAAACAAGGACGGATGTCATCGTTTTTTCTGTATTCAATGGACCAACCTAGAAACATTGTTGGTTTTCTGAGGTTCTTAACTGAATATTTTTGTTTGGTATGTTCCGAAAACACCGTGATGTCGTTTATATCTGGTGCTGTTACTAAGAAGTCATCGACAGTGATTGAATTGATTATTATGCCTGTGCTAGTTGGTTTAAAATATATATACATGAATCGGCTTGTGATTGCTCGTAGTTCTAAGATGTAAGGTGTTGATGAAATCCTGTTAAATAAATGTTGCACGCGGGTTCTGAACCATAGAGGTTCATTCGTAATTTTCTGTATGTGCAGTCGGGTAAAGCAAAAGAATCATCAGATATGGGATCTGTTTTACGTAGATGCTTCGATCAGGGTCACGTTTTTCATGAGTTAAAGCTGAAGAAATGTCGAAGTGTTGGATTAGTTCACCATGGTGTCGGTCGTATGCGAATAGCAGTCTTGAAGATGTTTTTCAGAAGAGTATGCGCTGATTTGGTCGGGATTGTAGTGATTTGACGGTTTCATTAAATCCCCAGGAACAGCTCATCTTCCTTTCGTGTGGTTCTATTTACATTGTTATCTCGCTTGTAGAAATATGTCATTAGTAGTGAGATAAATTTTCCCTTCAGTATAATGTTTGTATGATTTTCTTTGTTTTCTATCCATCTGATTACTTGTTTGTCATTTAATTGGGCGATTTTGTCATCGTGTTTGATGGCCCATTTCGCTACATATGGTAACGGTGCAGCTGATAGAGGATTTTTGGTGGTTCTCTGTCTGGGTATATTGTAATTGGTGTTTTTTGGTAAGTGAACGTTCTAAACTCTTTGCCTAGCAGGCGGGTGAGATCGAATGCGGGGTGGTAGGGTATGAAGTCTTTGAATCGGCATGTTGTTATTTGGGATGTATCCGTTAGTAAAATTACCAGTTGTTCTGATTTTTTGTTGTGAAGGAAGTGAGCAGGGCATTAACTCGCATCAAACTGTCGTTTTGTTCCGTTTGCGTTTTCTACGGTACAAATCGCGCCGAATGGGAGAAGGGTGGGTGACATTTTACGGGTGGGTTGCCATACTGATATAGGTGTTTGTTTCGTAGTTGTATGGGGGATCCTGTTGTATTTGTATGTAGCATCAATGACAGCGAAGTCCCAAAAGGTGGGCGACTTTTTCTTTGGGTCATAACATAGCGTGCAGCATTCATCAGTGTTCTATTGATGTGCTCTTTCCGTGAGTTTGACTGTGGTTGATGAGGAGGGATGTTAATTTGATCGATGCCGTTTGAATGTAGAAAAGAAGATATTTTTTGAGATATATTCTCTGGCGTTGTCAGAGTGAAATCTTTGGGCAAACGGCCATGTGTATGGGCCACTTACTGTAGTTTTTGAGTTATTACTTGTGCTAATTGTGCCGGCGATTGTATAGGTTGGGCGATGACATATCGTGACGCTGCATCTATGAATGTCACTGTGTAGATACAGCTGTCCGGAAGATGGGATGTTGGAGCTCATAATATCGCTGGCTATTGACTGGCGGCCAGCGATTGTAGTGAATTTATTGGGTCGTGGGTAGGGGCCTGTGCAGTCTTACCATCTGCACATGATGAACATGGGAAAAATGTGTCATTAGGGATATAAATCTTATTCATTTCTGGAAAGTGTCCATTGGATATGATGCGACGCAGGGTTTGAATCGGCTCATGGTTTAATGTCAGATGTAATGACATTAAAATGTCTTTCTGATTGGGGTTGGATATCGTGGGTGGTAATGATGTCAGTAATAGTTGTGTGGTGTTTATTTGGGTTTTTGAATAAAGGAGAGTTTTGTGGGTTGATACGATTTTGTATGTTGTCTCCTTAGTGGCTCCGATGTTGGTGTAAGGGGGAGGGTATTTTGTCTTATTTTTCTTGCTATGTTCATGCATTTTGTTGGTTTAGTGTTGTGTGGTGATATTCTATAGGACATATTTTCACATTTCGCAATAGGATTTGATATAATTTGTTTGGGCAAATTGTTTTCATTCGTGAGGTATGCTTTATTGTGGGTAAAAATTGTGGCATTTCCTTGTCTAGTTGCGTCTTGAACTGATACTAGCGTTTCATAGATCGCTGGTGATGTCACCACCTTGGTTCGTATAGTTCCATTTGCGGTTTAATGTTTATATGCCCAGTATGGGTTATCGGTGTGCGATGACTCATCGCACACCGATAACCCGGAGTAGTGGCAGTTATGTCTAGGAATTTTGTGCAGAAATGGACCAGAGTAGGGGGTATCGGATGAGCACCGCTGTCTAGTATGAACGTACCAGATGATGGGTGTGGAAAGTCTTCGTCAGAGTATGGTTGTGAATGGTGTTGTTGTTGTTGGTACATCAGTATATGGTTTAAATATCTCGATTTTTTGATCTAATTTTGACGGTGATGTCATTGCTTTTTGATTTGGTTGTTGGAGAAGCACTTAGTGTATCAATTTTGTTGAATGTTCCTCTGATTGGATGGATGTTTTCAATCCTTTCATTCGTTGTCGGAATTATTTAAAATTCTTCCGTATGTGGCTGCGTGAAACTTGCTGCAGTTTTTGTTACGGTTTTGATCAGATTTGTAGGATTATTTTTTACAGAATGATGAATGATGAACGTTTCGGTGAGGACGATATTGGGTTGGGAATTTTATGGTTGTGATGTGAGTGGGTATTGTATGGTTTGAATTTGAGTTGTTGTAGTTTTTATGGAATTTATCAAATTGTTAAGTGCTTGTATGGAACTTAGTATGTTTGTTAGCTATAATGGTGGAAGGTATGAATATTTGGATTACTGGCTAATTCCTTTTATTATAAATTTTATGGTGGTCCCTTCATCATCAATGTTGGGGAAGCAGGTGGCGATCATGAATGTTCGATGTTTTCCATATGCTTTAAAGAATTCTTCAGTATTTCCGTAGTTGTTTATAATGGTATCAAATGCCTGTATTTCGGGCGAGTCGTTATCGGCAGGTGTTCTTTCGAGACGTTTTTGTTGCACTTGTGAAATAATTAGGCATGGGTTAATTGGGGTTCCAGATGTGATTCCTGCAGTGGCAATGCCCGATGGCATTGATGCAATAATAACACTGGTGACTGCAGTTACTGAGCGATGAATATTAGGGTTGAATGCGTAATTTATGTTTTCTATGTGATTAGCTACTTGAAGAGTTTCTGCTTCGTATCTAATGGCTAGCCGCCATGGCTCCATGTTATCTTTTTCTAAGGTGGGGATAGTTGGTTGATGGAATGGCACCTGTGCTTGTGATGGCATCTTGTTTTATATCAGTATATGTTCATTATTTTTTCCCATATTTCTGGTTTTGGTTTATGTGATATCATTTGAATGTAAAGTCTATTTGTTCTTCTAATATTGGATATTGATAAACTATTTTGATTATATTTTATATCGTTCTAATTTGTTTTATGTAAGAATGTATATATATATATATAATTTGTGTATATTGTCTGGGTATGTGACGATGATTTCTGTATTGTCCTTGTTCGTTATATCTACTAGTATGCATTGATAGAGTGTATGTTAATATGTATATGGAAGTAATGTCAGATCAGTTTTGAAAGTTGTGTCTTTGTGTCGAGGTATTATGAAGTATGGCTACCTGTAGATTGATTTTGTAGATTGGGGTATTATGAGGTATGCCTGTGGATTAAAATATTAATGACATGACAATTAACGATTGAGGTATTGATATATGTGTATAAAGATGATGCTTGGTTATATATTTACATATATATTGATGATGATTATGGCAGTATGTTGATTTTTTTGGATACGTATAAGGGCCCATAACCTGTGGTGTGTCAAGAACGATGAAGAGATAGAGATTGAACTCCTGAATTTCTCTTCGCGTGTTGATGACTGTTCGAGGATTGAAAGGTGAATAAACGTGTAACGTGTCTGTCAAGTCTGTTATCATTTGCATAGACTGACAGAGCGTGGGGGAGTTAAGTATGATTATTAGGTTTTTAGGGGAGTCGAAACAATTTTTTATGATTAGAAACGCGTCATGTTCGCGCTCAAACGAGTACGATAACATTTGGCATTACTAACATCATGAATTTCTGATTTGTACGGTTGCAACTATTGGTAATAGAACTAATTGAAAACTTTCTCAATGGAGAAGTCTATTAACCCTTTACGGACGGCGAGGTGTAAGCTAGCATATACTTGAGATAACGAAAACTTTTCGCCTAACGGAAATCCGTCATAAAAGTAATTAAACATTAGAATACACCGTTCATCATAAATTCATGAGAAATGTAAAAACATATTGATTGACAAGGATTTGATGTTGATTTGTGTTTTGGAGAAATTCAGAAGCCGTAATAAATACGAAACATCAAAAAACCACTTTCAATAAAGCTCATCCCCCTCCCCTCCATCGATTCACCTTCAACCTCATCGAGAGCAACTCTCTACCTTTGGTATGAGGCTGTTCGAACGGAGCACGTGGGCGGAAGTTGAAGAAGCGATAGACAGTAACAAGCCATCCGCTCGACCGACCAACACATTTTTATTTCAACTTCGTTCGTTTACCGTTGCAGCTGAGAAGCATGTGACAAGTGATACACCGACATGTTTTGCGACCAAGACGAATACAGAATCAAACACTGAGTTCAAACGACTCGCACTTTCATTTCATTCATGGGTTAATTGTTGAATCGGCATTGTACTATTCCGAATTCAACCATCAACTTTACTTCCCTTCAACTAATCATGTCGTCTTGAATCGTTTACAAATTTCTCATGTTAATCGCAACCAAAAGTTAACATGTCGTTAAACGACAGAAAAAAATGCATAAACTAAAAAGATTGGGAGCATCGAGGATTCGAAGGAAATTTTTATTTAAAGACAAGATTTTCAAATCGAATGCAAAATATATTTAATTCGTCTGAACTGGTTTGTAAGCATCATTTGTCACAATATATTTTCCAACAATCTCATCGATCCACCATAATAATTTTTGTGCGTACAATGTAATCCTATTTCTTTTTAGAACAGTGTAAACATCTCTGTATAAACTTTCCCGTCGTGATCGAGAAATCTCCGGAACAGGAAGTAATTGGAAACTCTCGAAAGGTGGATATGAACAAATTTTCTCAACAAGTTGACCGTTTTCTCTGGGACTTGTGAGAACGGACTTTTGTATACATTAACCAAAACGTTTCGACCTTCGTCTTTATCAATACATCTAATTTGGATCATATAAGTAAAGTATTTCTTTATACCCTCCAACGGTTTGAACGTAGCCGAAACAGCCTTCCAGTCCTTTATTTTTGTCAACGGAAATAATACTCCATTATTAGAATTTGAACTATTATCAATCGCCTCTTTCAGTTCATGGATGCTAAATGCGTTAACATGTGAGCCAACGTATTCTCAAATATGTCCAAATCCCTCTTCTGTCCTAAATTCTGTATGTTCTACTTCCATAAAGTACCAGACAATATCATTATGATAACCGTGAGCAACACATAACATTAAATAGCTAAGAACAAAGTTGTTCTTATCTTGTCCAGTGCATGGATCACTATGAAGATGTAATGTTTTTTCTCTTCCAAGTATTGGGCATGCATTTTGAAAGAAGTAGTGAAGAATTGATTAAACTTCATTCGATCCATGTTTAGACCGCTCACCATACAGAAAGTTATACTGCTCTCCATTATCATTAGCACCTTCATCAACTATGCCAAACACATTAATGTCATATCCCTTCTTTTCGGCGAAATATTCGTTCATTTTCTGTTCCGATATGAGCGGTACAGACAGCTCTCGATCAAAATCAAACGAAATTGCAGCAGTTTCTACCTATTTTTACGCAATCTACTATTATTCATGGCAGCGTATATTGAATTTTTTATTCAATTCTCGTTATACTTGCGGCATTTAAGTGAACAGCCCATTTATCCATTCTTTCATTTAAACCTTCAATAGGTACTGCATGAATTGAATCACGA
>JAULBU010073906.1:0-10260 GCA_032358235.1 Odonthalia washingtoniensis | reverse complement strand
GCGGCTGCAGTGGCTGTTGGTATCGATATACGATGATGGTGTTTTGAGTGCTGTTGTTGTTGCTGATGTTGCTGATGCTGCTGTTGCTGCTGTTGTCGTTGCTGTTGATGTTGGACAAATAAAGCAGCAGATGATGGAGCCACGGGAATGTGATGATTAGGTTGTGACGAAGGTTGCTGTTGTTGGGGCATGGATGTTTGCGATGATTGCTGTAGCTGTTTCTGCTGTTGTTGCTGTTGCAATGAAAGACGTTGTTGTGGAGGAGATTGCATAGGTTGCGACTGCGGTGGCGGTGGTACAATTTCCATTGAATTTGAAGGAGGAAATTGATGCCGCTGTTGTTGCCGTTGCTGTTGTTGCTGTTGTTGCTGTTGTTGCTGGTGTTGCTGGTGTTGCTGTTGTTGCTGGTGTTGTTGTTGGTGGTGGTGGTGGTGGTGTTGTTGTTGGTGGTGGTGGTGTTGTTGTTGTTGTTGGTGTTGCTGGTGTTGCTGGTGCTGTTGTTGTTGAATTGACATAGGTGCCGGCATGGAAATTGACATGGGCATGGGCATGGACACAGGAGGCGGGACAGGTACGGGTGTAGCATGAGATGGCATTTGTGGTGAAACACCAAGCTGCGGTGATGATACAGGATGTTGTTGTTGTTGATGTCTAGGGGTGGAAAGGTCGGGATCAACAACGTTTAAATCATGTAAATAATGATCTGTTGTGGGAGTTGGTGGTTGCATACCGTTGGCATTGACGGGTACGTTGGAAGGGTTGGAAGGAGCGGATGAAGGAGCGACGATTTCCGGAGCGTATATATCCGAAAGTTCCATAGACGGATCGCTCATCAGTGGATTGTCGAAATCCACAGATGACCCAACGCCAAGGTCCGGAGGCAAACTGGCGAACAAATCTTCCATATTGCTCGAAAAGATTTAATGGTAAAATTGAAATTCCACGGCGAGCGTTTTTTTTTTGTCGGTCTTCGCTCACACTCCGGTTTCGCGGTCTGCAATTGTTGAACAACCCGTTTCTTCTCTACTTGTCCATTTCAACGTTTCCGCACTTCGAAACCTAACTCCATTTTTCTGTAAATCATTCGTGACCAGCTACACGTGGCACAGTTTAACCACCCTTTCCCCACAGTTCCATAACGTCATGTATTGCACTACACCTCGTTAATTGCATATCTACCGTAAAGCTAGTTTTGATCCTTTCCTTTGATCCTTTCCTTTGATCCTTGCCTTGCAACTCCCACCAACCAAAACCGCATTGACTCTTCGCGCCAACACCACCCCCCACATTACTAATCAACTTCAAATATCTAACCTCCATTTAAAAATGTGTCCATCTCACCTTCGCTCTAACCGGCATCATCAAATATCTACTTACAAAAAACCAATATGCCGCAGTCTCCCACAACTCCACCAGTCTTGGAGTTGAACCTTTGCCTCGTTGATAAATTATGTCAAGCACACAAACAAATGGAAACTGCAAGAACAACGCGTGATGAAACAATGAGAGAAGAGGAAAATGCTGCAAAACTTGCAAGAATAGCTGATAAGAATCACCAATCCGCTACGCAATCACTTCGCGCAGCTCAACAAACTCTAATTCAATGGCATTCTCAAATTCGTCCACCTCCATCACCTTCCTCTCCTTTATCATCACCGTCACCATCTCCGGAAGCTTCGCGAAATCCGGAATCTCCAGAATTACCGATATCACCCCCTTCACCATCTCAAAAATCACCATCTACAACAACACGAAAACCGACAATACACAATGCTCCATCACGTTTATTTAAAATCCCTGGTCCATTTTTTCGACATCGACGTCTTGTATCAACGAATAATAATTATAGTAGTAATATTTGTGACAATTGTTGTAACAATAGAAATGATAATGGTAATGATAACGATAACAAGGGCGGTGCTGATAGCAATAACAATAAGTTAAATAGCGATATAAATGAAAGAAAAGTAGGTAAAAATAGTACAGCATTAGATCGAGATAACAACACTGCTGGATCAGTTGATACTACTGAAACATATGTGAAAGTCCCATTGTATAGTCGAATATTTTCCAACCTTTGCAATTGTATCACAAAGTGTAAAGTTATGGAATTGCATTAAACTTTCGTTTCTCCTTTCTTTTTGTCCAAGTTTTCATTCTATTCATAGAATTTGTTAGGAACTTCCTTTTCAAAGAATTTTAAAAAATTATGTTCTACTTCAAAACCTTCCTTTTCCCTCTCTTTATAATTCCATGATTTTCAACGAATCTTTTACCACCGACTTTTAATTGCTATTATTCTTTTTTCCTTTATACATTTGATATCAACCCAATGGCCCTCATTGTAACAACTCCTTTTTTTGAGTCATATTTTTGAAATAATGAAAATAAAAGGAGAGCAATTTTTAAAAAATGAATTCTTTGTAAAGAGAAATGAGAGAAATATTTTTTTATGCTTTCCAATTGGTGATGTCCTCCCAGACACGGGGAAGGTAGGGGAGTCTATAAGGAGTCAGAATCTTCAACCTCTTATCTTCTCCTCTCGTTCTTCATATTTCTCGTCCTCTCCTTTCCATTTCACCTCTTCTATCATTACAGCGCACGAATAGAAGTGGATTGTCTTCTTCCCATGAAAGTACCAAAAAAAGAAACCAGCCATTTGAACCATTTATAAGCTCGCATTAACTGAAAGAGTCCATTTCCAATCTCGTTTACTTTCTTTCTTCATCCATTCCTTCTCATCCTTCAAGCAAAAACACAATCAATAATAACAAAATGAATTGTTTTCGAGAAACGCCGATGTGTTTTTTCATATTTCTTTCAATAGCAGCAATTCTAACAAACGCACAGATAGATGAACAAGCAGAAATGAGTTCTGAGGAAGCGGCTGCCCGATGTGTAAGTATGGTTGAAAACTGTACAGAAAACTTGGCAAAGAAATCAGGTACTTGTGAAACAAATAAATTCTTTTTCGAACAATCTGAGACATGCCGTATAAAAGCATGTACATTCTGTAGAAATAATTGGGGTGTTGGTCATAATTTCTGTGTTCGTAGTTGGACCATTTTATTCCGTTGTCCTCTTACAGTTTCATGGGTGACATCAATTCCTACAATGTCTACCAGTATTTTACCTTCTTCTTCAATACTTTTGACATCTGCTACATATTCACCATCTGCTTCACACACTCCATCAAAATCTGTATCACGTTCAACATCTACTACACTTTCACCATCCACTCGATATGCTCCATCAAAATCTGTATTACTTTTAACATCTGCTGCACCTTCACCCTCTGCTTCACACACTCCATCTGTATCTGTGTCAGTATCAAGTTCTTCTTCACCTTCACAAAGTGAAACTTCGTCAACATCTTTTATAGGTTCATCAAGTTCTCCATTATCACCAAGTGTATCATTCTCTACAAGTCCAAGTAATTCTTCTCCGGAAGCTAAGCCAATTTCAACACCAGGGCGTCTTCCAGATGCTCGTGCAGCTTCTGAATGCATAACTAAACAACAGCTTTGTACGGAAACACTTGCTGATAGAAGTGGAGTATGTCTTGCCAATACATATGTGGCCAAGCAATCAGAATTATGTAGGAAAACAGCATGTCAGTATTGTGCATCTGCTTTCGGTCGATTAGAAAACATTTGTAAAGACTCATGGGCAATTAGAAGATGGTGTCCGAAAACAAACTTTACATCATTCACACCAACACCATCAATATCATCAACTCCAAAAAGTGGAAATGTAACAGCAAATGCACTTTGTGTTTCTAAAGCAAAAAATTGTGCAAAAGAAGAAGCTGATGATAGTTTAGGTTGTAAAGCTGGATTATATGTAGCAAAACAATCTATTGAATGTGTTGAAGGTGCTTGTAAATTTTGTACACAGATTGATAACAAAGATAATGTGTTATGTTCAGAAAATTGGGCAATTCAAATTTATTGTTTTAATTCACCAAGACCATCTGAAACATCTTCAAAAACTCCTTCACAAACACCTTCAACTTCAGTATCTTCTTCTTCAACTCCTTCAACTTCAGTATCTCCTTCAACTCATTCAATATCTATTTCACCTTCTCCATCAAGTACATTTTTAAAATCATTTACTTCAACATCTTCACTGACATCTTCACCAACACCTTCTAAATTAAATCTTGCTAAATCAGCAGTCGATTGTATATGGATTGCAAATGATAAAACGCTAATAATTCCAATGAAGAAAGTAAAACCATTTCAACATTGGTCGTTATATGAAGATACAAAAGATAATGACACTGAAATTGATGGAATTGTATGGAGAAAAGATGAAAATCATGGATGGACTGATAAACCAGGAAGTGGGGGATTATGTTTTAAAACGAAATTTAAAACAACTGGTAATTATTATACAACTGCTTATACAAAAGGTGATCATTGGTCAGAGCATAATGATTTCTGGTTAAATTTCACTGGGGGATTTAACATATATCGTGCTGGAACTCATGAAAAATTGAATATGTCTCCTTTTAATACATTTAAAGCTTATCAGAATCTAGGTGATAATAAACTCGCAGATCTCATCTCTACTGTTAATCACAAACCTCATATTTTCGTCACTAGACAAGTAGAAACAAATAAGGAATATAAAGTTTGTATTGCAGGAAGAAGTTCTAAATTTAAAATTCTCAAATTGGTTTTCGTCTTATGCGATGGTTTGAATTGTAAGAGATCTTCTTCTCATATTCGAGACACGATGAAAGAAATATTTGCTGAAGATCGTATTTCTTATTCACAATGTTGATAATTTCTCTCTCTCTCTCTCTTCTTGGTTCACACAATCGCTTTATTGGTTTTTAGATTTAATTTTTCAATCACTCATAACAAATGTATCATCTTCAGTAGAGTTCTCATTTCATTTTTTCCTTCCAATAACTTTTTTCGTTCAAGCAGTCTTTCATAGATTTATTTCATTTCATTCCTTTAAAATCGTTGGTATGAACGAAGGATCTTTTAAAAGTAATAAAAATAAAAACAAGCAAACAAAAACTCAATTTCTTTTATTGGCGGTATTTATTATCGCCAAGTACGAACAGTAGAATTGGCGCCAACAATTTTCAGTCAAAAATAATGAACCATTTGCAATGTTTAATTTGAACAAAAGCTTTAGCCATAGACGACATTTACGGTTTTTCCTCAAAAGTACTACGTTAATAGATTATGGGAGATTTTGCGACTGGGATGTCGAAAGACTTGTTTTCGACACTTTCAAGATGGTGATATTTAAACATTATAACATTAAAAATCTTCTAAACACCCCTAAAAAGATTTTCACCACCCCCTAGACATTTAGAAAACAACAAAAATCACGTCCCAATCCTGGCTTTACTGATAGATTATTAAGAATAAATCCATAAAGTTTCATATATATATATTTGAATATCACGTGCAATTCAATTTTTCAATTTTTTTATTTCTGATCCCCAATTAGTTTTAAAAAAAGTGTTTGAAATATATATACTGTTTTAAAGAGAGTTTACCGTCCAACTTGACCAAGTTTGGAATTAGTTTTCGGGTTCGCTGTAATTGCTTGCATTTCGGAAACTACATCATTAATTTCATCTTGCAATTGTCTCAATTGTCTCACATGTAATAATCTCATAACTTTGGCTGTACGATTAACAAGTTGATCACCTGTATCAAATCCCAATGGCAAATCATCTAATTCCGGAATTTCAACATCAACATCCTTAACATTTTTATGTAGGATCATGTGTTCTATAATATGATTTGCGACGTTCAATGCATCATCTGCAGATTTAGCCAATTCAACATTCTGAGTAAGATTTAAAGTTTTTAATAAATTCTGCGTTGAATTCATAACATCTGATTGAATTTCTGTACCCTGATTTGGAATAGGTACACACAATCCATGCCATGGATCTATAGGTTGATTAAACTGTATTGAATTATCTGTGTAATGAAGATGTAATGATAAATCAATCAACCAATTTAATGAAGGCTTTAAGTTTTGATTCGTTGTAGGCAGTGTTGGACGTATTCGGAATTTGGTTGACAATTATGTTGAAAGAAGACGAAGATAATGACGAAGTGATGGTGCAAATGGTGTTTGGTGAAGTTTTTTCCTATCAGGAATCGGAAGACGACGAATGTGTGTATCTTCCAGCCATGAAATTATTTTTTGTATTTCCAGAGGGTCTTATTATAAGTATATGAATGGCGGTGTGTTTACGCTTGTCAATTATGTCAGAAATGATTGTGTGATAGATTGATTTGTTCTTGCTCAAGACAAATTGAGGACTGAGAAGGTTGCTGAAAGGATGAACAACATACCGGATAGATTTGGAGATGGGTCGAGGAATGGATATGAAAGTGCGTTTAGTCGAAGTATCATTACCTCGTCTGTACAAGTCATTGTGTTTGAAGGGAGTGGATTAGGAAGAGGATTAGGTTAGTGTTGAGAAAAGACGGATCAAACAATTGATGGCGGGGTTTTGTTCGGTGACTCGGACTGATAAGTGAGACGTGGCGACGTGTATTTTGCAAATATAATACACGTGTGAAATTGATGAACTCTTTTATGCAATTTGCAACGTCCATGTTTTTTGATTGGTCCATTATTCGATAGCTTTTGTCCATTGAGATAAAATCATGTTTCGAGGTGCAGTTAAATTGTGAACAAATAAGCCGCTGAATCTTCTCCCGACACCATCAACCATCGACCATCACACCGAAAAACAATGAACAGGAATAATATTGGGTTTATCAGTCCTATTGCAACGGGGACAGCAAGCGTTACGTTGAGTTCATCGGCGTTCACATGCAGCAGAGGATTTGGTGAAAGAAAGTCAGAAATAAGATGCGGCGTAGCGAAACGTGGTGCTGCGTTGAGAAGATGTAAATCCAATGTGATAAAATGTACAGCGACTACGATGGATGTAACGAGTGAAACATTCGATGCAGAAGTACTGACAAGTGATATTCCCGTGGTCGTTGATTTCTATGCAGCTTGGTGTGGTCCATGCAAACTGATGACGCCTTTAATGGATTGGGCAGCAGCAGAGTATGACGGAAAAGTGAAAATGGTTAAAATTGATACGGAGAAGAACGATGGGTTTGTGAAACAATACGAAATTTATGGGTTGCCTACATTTGCGGTGTTTGTGAATGGGGAAGCGAAAGGCGTCCAAGAGGGAGCGATGTCAAAAGCAGTTTTCTCACAATATATTGAAAAACATGCATTTTCCTGACATTTCCAATTTTGGCTTACAGTGTGGGACTTACAGTGTATGTTAGTAACATACTGTGACCTCCGGTTTTTGCATGTTTTCCTATTTCCAAGTCGTAATTGGACGCTAAAATAAAAATGCAATTTTCTTTTTTTCTTTTTTCTTTTTTCTTTTTCCTTATCTTTTCCTTTTTCTTGGTCGCTGGAACGAAGATGCCATAACCCAACATGTCTCGCTCCCATGACACCACAACCCCGTTCGCCATGTCAAACATTGACGTAAAATGACTACATCAACTACGCACAACAATACCGACACCCCTACCACCGCCGCAATATCATCAACCATTAGTAAGAAACCAAATAGTTCCGTTTCATCACCATCATCATTGTCATCTTCATCATCATCTTCATCCCCTCTTCATTCGCAACCAAGCTCACTTTTCCTATTCACCTGTTTCATTGTCTTTATCCGTAGTCAGTTTTACATTGCTTCTACATTTGCTGGAACGCGTCCAATTTCAAATAGATCTCATGTATTTACAACAACAACCCAGTCAACAACTCCCATATGGAAGCAATGCCAAGCTATCATTGCTACCAATCTAAATGACATGGGTGATGCAGGTCGTATATGGCTTCGTCATGCGTACGTCGGTACAAATTCATTAGGGGAAGAAGATGTAGGGAAAGAAGAAGATAAGTATAGATGTAAATGTCAAAGTCCACAACTTTATAGTGGATTGAATGAAAAACCGAAAGTAACAGCCATTGTTCAAAGTTTTAATCATCATTACAACATAGCCAACATTTCACAATCACTGAAATCCGCACATTCAATAGATGAAATTATAATATGTGAAGATGGAAGCACTGATGGATCATTACATGACTGGCATTCCGTTCTACCGGATCACAATCATTTTATTATCCGATCAAATAATTTACATGAACTTCGATCATATAATCGTGCAATGAGAATTTCGACAGGCGATATCATATTGCTATTACAAGATGATGACAAATTACCAATAAGTGACGAGTGGATCCAAACAGCACAACACTTATTTAATACAATACCTGATTTGGGTATATTAGGTGGGTACATAGGACAAACATGGGATTACAATTCAAATAATAAAGGTTATGAGTTTGGTGAACAAATATCTACACATGGTGGATTAAGATTAGGTAATACGAAGAAAATACCGTACACACATTCAAAAGCAGGTATACCATTCATGTATTCTGAATGTACTTGGATAGCACCAATGTTTATACGATCGGATTTATTGAAGAGAGTGAATGGGTCAGATTTAAATATCGCGAAAAGAGGGGAACCTGGTGTATGGCAAGACTGTATATTATGTTACGAGGCATTGATGAATGGATTTACGGTCGGCACTTTTCATGTGCCCTTCGTAAGAGGTATTGGTGGACATGGGTCAACGTCAACGCCGTTGAAAGTTAAATTAAGAGAACGCGTTTATGAGCGTGCGGTCGGTCATGCTAACAGAAAATTTTCTAGAAGACGGATCGAAAAACTTGTTGATTATTTAAACAAATCTTTTGTTGGTGTTGATGTTGATGATGTTGATGTTAATGTTACTGGTGTTTGTATAGTATTGTTTTCAGTTGCGGATGGTTTAGAATTATTGTTACTTGCAATTACAACTTGTACCGATCGAACCCGTCTGCAGGAAAAAGACGTGCGAACAATTACGACTCTTCGTCGTCGGAAGAAGACGACGAAAAAGGCAGGTCACGGTCTAGATGTAATCGACTTAAACGTACCTTTCTTTGAACGTGAAAAAGGTCTAAAACACCGAGGATTAAACTTTTTTAAACATTCAAACCCAGTATTTGATCATTGATGTCGTACCGATAGTATCGTTTGTCCATAACAAGCGGGGACGAAGACAATGCATCTACCGATGAGTTACGCAGACTCCTCAAGAGCCTGTAATTGACCATGAAGGAACACTGATTCTCGTGAAACGAGCAAATAATGGCTTTCGTCTTCCTTTCAAAGATGGTGGAATAATTCGACATACTCGGATTGACCGAGGCGCAAGTATACGTGGCCCTTCCCCAGTTCCTGACAGGGAAGGCCGCGAAACAATTTCGATCGAAAAGAAACGTAGCCCACTCCGGCGGTGTAACCTGTTGTCCCGAGGTCGTTCAGTCGCTGTTAATGACGTACGCCACACCCGCAGCCATACATGACACACGGTGAATACATTACGCGGAACGCGGCAGTTAATTTACGAAACCGAACAAGGCTTCTCGTCCAGATTAAACAACGCAACCTTTCGCTTTGGTGACGTCCATGATGAATTGGAAAAGGCAACGTTCTTCGTGGACGGATTAGCACCAACAACTCTAACGATAGTCGCATGATTCCGAGAGCGTGAACCAGTCAGAAACTGACATCCGACCGCCTCGTCCAGTATCCTCAAGACCAAGGAAATGCTTATAGAGCACAGCTAGTTGGAGCTCGGAATTCTACATTACCCACTCGGGGACAGAAATCAACAGGCGAAGTACACTTCGCGGAAGAACTTACCGACCACTATTCGGACCATCAACAGTCGGCCGAGTTTGACATGCTCACCCTGGATGAATCGGTGGATACAAACGATCTGCCATCAATGTTGGCAGAGGAAGAAACAAATCTGTATACAAACACAGTCATACCAGGATACATCAACTTTGGCGGACGTTCATCAACACCCAACCGGATGGGGTGGACCTCCAACAGAAGTAACGATCAGACATCACAACCATTGAATTGTCACCAATGTTACGTGCTCAACAACATTTATCCGAAGTGTCAGCTACAATTCTCCGTAATGGAGCAGATAATCACCAGCTATGAAAATTGTCCGTAATAGAGAAGACGCGAGTACCGACACCGCATGCCACATGACAAAAATGGATTTAACCACACGCCAGCAAAACGACAACCCTTCGGAAGGGAACAAATTTACCAAAACCAATGAAAATACCCAGAGAAACTTATCAGGG
>JAULBU010073905.1:0-22509 GCA_032358235.1 Odonthalia washingtoniensis | reverse complement strand
CAGATGATGATGTTATTAATATAAAGATAGCAACTTCACTAAATTTGTTATATAAAAAAATTTGGTAAAGTTTATATCGCTGTGGTATGTATATTGGAGATACCTTCTTATTTTTATTGCCCCAGTTGTTGATATCGTTCTATTTTTTTGTTTCCGTACCTTTTTTTTAATCGTGGTTATCACAATTTTAAAAGAACAATAGTCTTTCCATCGAATTCTTGTAGCGGTGAATATAAAATAAATACTTTACAAAGAAAGAAGAAAATTATAGTAATCTAAACATTTCTGTCATTGAAAATGTTGTAGAAAGAATATGAAACATTCAAAGAATGAAAATGGTATTTTCATTCAAACCTTCCAATATATTATGTTGAGTTTCAAATTTATCAACGTAGAAGTTCTAAGTTGACGACTAAATTTGTCAGCATAACTGATTTTTTGAAGATTTTAACATTCTTCGAAACTCCAACTTCCTCAGCCAGTCACCGTCGAACAAAATTTGGAATTGTATTCTATTGCGAAGTGCTTTTTTAGTTTTTGTAAAATTTGAAAGGGAAAGTCCCCTATGTACATATAATCTATTTACGGAAACCAGATAAAAACGGCGCAAATGGTGTGTAAAGCAATAAATGTGGCCTAAGGTCAACAAAATTTTGTTACTAGAAAAGTTTTGTTTAGTATATCAGGAATATACCAATAGTCTATTTACAATGTACCTAAAGCGTACACAGGGATCCATGAGTTGGAAATAGACTTAATATTTGTGCATACTAACTTTATCCGGTAGGTTTTCGATAAGCATAATCTGTTCCATAATGTTTTGGAACTGGGTTCGAAACAATCAGAGCACATTTTAGAGTCATGGATGACGCGTTTCGCTAAAGAATATTATGTTTATCCGTACCATATCAGATTTTTAGACTAGAACGAGGACCATCAATTTAATCTGTATATTTTTCGTGGTCGTTACGAAAAATATCCAGATTCCTCATAATATTACAGAATAGAATGGAATTAATTTCTATTTTTTGGAGTAGATTATCAAACCTCTATTGGAATTGGAAAACATTATATCGTCCGTTTCGTTCTTCAATGTTAATTATTATTTAATGTAATTCTGAAATATCAAAAGAGGTTACTCCGTGCCAAGTTGTAGAAGCTTCCAATGATATATATGGTCCTACTTGTTAGTGAAAGTTCATTGCTATCTTAACTGGTCTTCGGCTATATTCCATGATTGCAGCTGGTACATTCATTTTCTTCCTAATAATCTTGTATGTTCGCCTGAAATGATTTATGGTATCATTTACTATACTAGATTTGGAAAAATCGTTGCATAGAAGCGATACATACGAGCTCTTCGTTCACAACTTCCACCCACAAAAATATTTAACCTCTATTCGATTTATCAAGTATGGGTTTACCTAGAAGGCAACCAGAATTGGTAAGAAACATATGCTTTCAAGATAAAGTTAAGCATAATTTTATGAAGGAGGAATTGTATCCGATAATTTTATAACATTATTTTTCAACATTAATAATCATACACTATTTCTCCTAGCTTCTCATGAAAAGTGACAATAATTTAGTTCGAAATTAGCCTTTAGATTTCCCCCATCCGCTAAATGCTATATGCTTGTTTATCACAAAGTTGAAATCACCTGTAAGATATTAGATTACTGAATTCATGGAATAGGATTGCTTAGAAATGATCTAATTTACTTTAATTGAACAATTTAACACTTGGTGGCCAATTGAGTCATAACGTTGTGAATTTAAACACTACTAATACAATACAAATATACATTCTTATCAAGATGTCGTGAAGATAGTTATATCCCTATCTTTTCACATAATTCAACAAGGTTTCTACCTCCATTATTAATACTATTACTAATAATTCATGGTAACTGTAAATACAACTTTGGAAACAATTTTTCAAACAGACAAACTTCTAAAGCTGGAGGCTGAAGCATGATGTTCCTTAAAAACGGGCACCTTATTTAAATGTTATACAAAACATTGAAATAAGGTGTGCTTAAACTTTTATATGGTCTTGGTGACTCTGCAGATCCAGTACATGTCCAAATCCGGAAACCCATTGTTGATGCTATATAAATGATACATACATCTGCTGAAGTTGTACCCAAGAAGAGATATGAGAAAATTGTAGGCTTTTTAAATTATACATACTTTGATGACACAATTTCAAAAGAAAACAGCAGCAAAAGAAACTAAAAAACAGCTTTTTAATTCAACAAATCGTTCTATACCAAATTTTTCGTTTTCTGGAGAAATATCACCATTTACTTTCATAGATACAGCTTGAGTCATATATATATATATATATATATATATATATATATTGGAAGTTATTTAAATAACTGCCCAAAGTTGCCTCCTGGATCTATTTTCTACAGTGAAACAAGTGGCCTGCATAAATGAAAACATATGTTAAATCAGCGTCGATTTTAATATCGTAGGTCAACAGACTTTCAACTCTTTCTTCGAAACGAATTGAAGGTTTATTGGCCTAGGATATTAAGGTAACATGTTATTATATGTTACCATCGTAAACATCTAAAGTACAAAGTATAATCAACACTGATGGTATCAAAGTACCAACTTAAATACTAGACACTCAGATTTGGTTCAACCTAGATCTTTTGTTTTGTTTATGTGTCGATAGAAAATAGATAATGCATTATTAATGTCAAGACATGTCAAAAATTTCAGTAAAAGTTGATATGCTAAACTTGGGCTCAAAAATAACTTTGTTTTACAAATTATTCGACAAAAAAAGACAGTCTCTTTATCGGTTTTGAAGAACGTGTTTTGGGGTATGTAAGGAAATTGACGATGAAGGGTACAGTATGTATGTAAAAATCTATGGAAATGATAAATATCGGTACCTCTTATTCTTATTCTGACTCTTCGGATAGAAAGTTTCTCTCCGAAGAGTCAGAAGAAGGTTTGGTTTCAAGGTCCTTTGTAACACGCTACTAACACGGATGATTACTACGCATAGAAAAGTGTAGTACACTTTTCTAGGCGTAGTTATCATCCGTCACGGAATTACATTCGGTAATCTGTGTCACAAAAATGCTACATTTTAAACGTAGTTTCATTTAGAATTACTGTAATCAATTTGCTGCACAGGCAGATTTTCATTTTATTCTTTCGATCTTTTACCTGATCAGTAAACGGGGATCCCCATCCTCATCACCTCCAACATAGTTTTATAAACTTCACATTAATCTTGGAACACCTCGCAATCAATTCTCTGCTTGTATGACAAACCGGACACAGTATTGTTTTATAAACGGTGAATAGCGAAGTTATTTACAAAGTTTTGAAAAGAATTATCGTCCTTTATGAAATCAAAATTTAGAGAGTATATCAAACGGATTACATCAAATTATCAAATTATCAAAAACGGGGAATGTTTTAATTTATTGGACTATCTTGAAACTATTTGAAAACTTTTAGCCTTGTTACAGCCAGCCGAAGTTCATGGATTAGATAGCCAAAACAACAAATATGGATCAAAATACGTATATATTCGAAGCATGCAGCGATAATCGCGAAACGATGAAACAGGAACGTTTATGAATATCAGTAGATGATGATGATGAGATACTTCCACATGACAATTCAATCTTGCAGAGCCTCTACAATGAGTACACAACATATACCGAAACCAAGCGAGATTTTTGCAGTCTTTTTAAAGACTACTTTGTCAACCCAATATAGCCCCCTTCACTATTTCAAAGACAATTCGGTGTAACTTGAGATATATTTATAAGTTTAGTAAAATAAGTATAAGTACAAGCATTCAGACCATACTGCTCATAGCGCAGGGACTTTATATATACTCTCGGACTCATTTTATTGTAACATTTTACGGCTGCGACGCGCATGATCGCATTTAGGTCAGAAGCAGATACCTTGATGAATATTATTCATCAAAAGTATCTGCTGCTTTTGAGTAAAGAAGTAGAGTCTGTAATTGATATGTAGTACATATCAATTACAGATTCTACTCCTTTTGAAATCCCGGAAAGAGTTTCGGTTGTCGTTGTTACATACTTTGTCGATGAAACTTTCGTCGTCTAAGTACCAAAGAAATGAAGCTATTTATTTAACTTTCTATTGTGATGGGATTACTCAGGATGTTTGGATTGATTTATCCCTGCAAATGGGTATGGAATAAATGTCCAACATCACATCACGTAAAATACAAGGAAGGACAACTAGTCCTTCCTTGATCTTCAAAACATCTGCTATATTTGGATATGGTTATCCACAATTTCTGCCAAGTTTTATTACCGGTAGTACAAGTAGTACTGTAAATAACATTGGAAGAAATTGTTGATGCTCGTCTCCAAATATGGCACATATTTTTCTGGATCTCTCTTTTCAATAATGACAGAAAAGTATATTATGCGTCACCTTTGCACAGAAACATGAGTGATTTTTGCATTCCTAACATCCACTGAATATTAATTTTCTGGTGTTAAGCACAATCATCCATATTTATTTTGAAAGTTTATTGCCTAAAATTACCTTTGTTCATTAAAATAGTTATGAAACCAATGAAAATAAAGAAAATATTTTCTTTTGTGCAACACTGTTGCATGGGTATTGTTATTTCAACATCTTTTCAACCACCCTCCTGGAAGGAGGGTGGTTGGGAAGATGTTGAAATAACAATCTAATTTTCATACTATTTCAATACGGAGCAGGTCGTGGTTTAAATATTAATTGAAGACAATCATGAAGTGCTGTGATACTTTTCAAGAACCCAATATTGCTGTAACGGGAGTACATTGTTTAAGGTATTGCTTGGAATGATTCTGATATGTTTTTAATGGAAAAGGACCCATTCAACTTCGCAAGATCATCACAATTATTTTCTTAAACTGCCGGAATATTAGAAGTAATATTTAGCATTTGGAACGTCCATGAAAGGCACAGAGAAGATATTTGAGACAGGGCATCTCATCATGAATAAATAAAAGCGTCAAATTGTTAACATATCATTGAAAAGCAGACTATAACCAAATTCAAAAACCAAATATTTCAGGAGCGAGAGTACATTCTTTAAGGTTGTGGCTTAAATACTAATTGAAGATGATCATGAATTGCTGTGATATTTTTCAAGAACCCAATATTGCTGTAACGGGAGTACATTGTTTAAGGTATTGCTTGGAATGATTCTGATATGTTTGTAATGGAAAAGGACCCATTCAACTTCGCAAGATCATCACAATCATTTTCAAAAACTGCCGGAATATTAGAAGTATTATTTACTATTGGAACGTCCATGAAGGGCACAAAGAAGTAATTTGAGACGGGCCATCTCATCATGAATAATTTATGCATCGAACTATTAATATATCATTGAAAACTAAACTAAAGACAATTTTAAAAACCTAACTTTAAAAGAGCGGGAGTACATTGTTTAAGGTATTGCTTCGAATGATTCTGATATGTCTTTAATGGGAAAGGAACCATTCAACTTCGCAATATCATCAAAATCATTTTCAATAACTCCCGGAAGTTTAGAAGTAATATTTACTATTGGAAAGTCCATGAAGGGCACAGAGTAGTAATTTCAGACGGGTCATCCCATCATGAAGCACTTATGTGCCAACTTGGCACATGAATGCTTCATGAAGATATGAAGTTGAACCTGTTAATCTATCATTGAAAAGAAAACTAAATGCAATTTGAGTAACTATGGAAACATCGAGACGCCTGTAACTTCAACAAAAATAAGGACAATAATTGGAATAATAGGATCAATTATCCATTTTTCTATTCCAGTGTAAAATCCTTGCTACTTTGATACCTCTAAACAACGAGTAACATACTCTAAAATGGTGAATATATTTTTGAATTTCTTTTCAGTTTGTTTGTTGAAGTAGCTTATTCCAGTTTCTCATTCTTCTCACGGATAATCTGAATGGATCGTCTTTTCAGTTTAGTGAATAACTTTACGGCATCTAATATTTCATGCCCTCTAGAATAGTTTGAAAAGATAATTACTTTTAATTACTTCTAAACTATATCTTCCTTTCCCATTTCGGCATAAACAAACTTCTTTCTGGGTTATCTGTATCATCTTTTACAATATATTATGACTAATAATTCCATCTTTATCATTTGAACTACTAGTTGAATGAACATGTTTTTGGGCCATTTTCAGCTACATCTTCCACATTAATATTATCACTATTATCTTTACTGTTCATTTAATTTTCTTTGGCTGATTATTATGTATGATTATTGTATTGATCAGTATTATGAAGCTTCTTCAAGAACTTTGTGTGTTTGCACAGATCAGTTTATGCATTTGAAAAAGTTAACGGGGTTCCGTCTTCAATAGATCTGTTATCATTTAAAAACATTTCGTCAGTTAATAATCCAGTATACTTGAGTCGCTGTGCATACTCAATTTCAAATCAACAATAACAACACACCATGTTGTTATTAGTTCTCTCTTCTTCTCGGATTCTAAACTAATGGTGGATATCATTCACCGGTTTATAGTTTTGATTTTATCTGTCATTAATAGCTTTAAATAATTTATCACACTTCTGCTTGGAACCAACAATCGGATCTTCGGAAATGGAAATCCATGATTTTGCTAACCATGCATGGTTCAATCGGAGAGAAGTTAGTCCTTCATGTTTTCTTTTATCCTCCATCCACATTTTGTCGGCGTGGAGTACTTGCTCAAGTTTCCATATGTGTGCAATTGTTTTTGTAAAGGCATCTGTTGTTTCCAATTCGTTTCCTACATTGATTTGTGTTGGTTTTTAAAAATGACCATAATTACCGGTGTTTTGATGGTAGTGAGATGGGCATTTTTTTTTTACATCCGGTCTGCTTGTGTATCATACCGTTTTCAAATAATAAAAATTATGGGATGATGTTTCGGGATTTTTGCACCAGCGTGTTGCGAAATGATGTCCGTCCCTTATGAAGGAATGAAATTCATGACAGTGCTTTTTTTCTTTTTGGTAAATTTTTGTTTACAAAAAAAATATGTGAACTTTCGTTTGTGTTTGGGATTTTGGTAGATTTCAAAGTAAATTTGGAAAAAAATAAATCAATAGTGTTTTAGGTTGGTGTTATATATATGTTATATATATATATAGGGGGTTGTGATATATAAAACTGTACTGTACTGTGCAAACACTATGAAAAGATAGTTGCCAGTATGAGAGTGCGGCAAGGATAAAATTTATAATATTATACTAAATTTAATTAAGTATATATTATAAATTTTGATGATATTTTGTTAAATTTCTCAAACTTTCTATGACCCGTTTGGACCTCCATTACCAAAATATCGTTAATTTTTTATCATAGTGTTTTTTTTAAAAATATTTATATTTTTATGAGCATTGCTGAATTTGATTTTATAACCACCAACCACCGAACTTCTTACTTCCTTACAAACACCGACAATAATAAATAAATAAAAAGCTGTTGCTTTACGAACAAACAAAGAAAGTGAAAAAGTAGTTAGAATTGACGGATTTTTTCAAAAAACAAAAAAGCACATAACTTCTCGGGGGTTGTTCTTTTTTTATATTTTTTATGAACTGATTTTTTGGTTCACATTTTACTTCTCTAAACACTGCTGTAGCTATGGGAACATATGTGAACGCTCGGTTATTTCAATTCCCTAAAGAAGGTATCGGAAAGACGACCCAGGAGAAAAATAATAATAACAGAAAAAGATACTTACATTTTTGTCGTTCAACGCGTAGGATTTATTTTCATGACAAGAATAATAATCAGTCTTTTTATTTGTTTCATTGGAGAATGCAAAAATAGCGCAATTCGTTATGCTGTTGGGGACCCAATATCTGAAAAAATATCCTACAGTTAATTAAATTCTCCACTTTTTTCCAATATCTATCTTATTTTTTTTGGAGCCAGTATGGGATAGTTTTTGAATTATTTTAAAACTCGAAATTGTTGGTTTTATGAGATAGAAGGTCAGCTCTCTCAAAACGCAACCTACTTTTTGAGTCTAGTTTTAGAAGCACAAAGGAATTGTAAAGTTTCATGTTATTTACCATATAGGCGAACAGTAAAAGATTTTAAACAAACAGTATGAATTAAAGCTGAGTATCAGAGATTTTGGGAGCATAAGTTGTTCTTACAATTAATTGAGGCTGGAAGCTTTCAATGAATCAGCGAGTGAAAATGTGGGTGAACTACCGCAGATTTATGTTATGAGATAGTGTTTTATTGGATTTCGTGTTCTTTTAGGAGTGCTGCTCTACATGCCTTACTGATTGAGCGAAAAAAGAGCAAAAGGTTACGGACCATATAATAATGTTATCATGTTATGAGGGAACGACAAAAAATGTTGTATCATTTTTATTTGTTTAATGGTTTTTTGTTTTGCCAGTTATCCAACGAGCGATCGCAACAACTTAAAGAGTAGTGTGTCCTCCTTGCTGAGGAAATATAAAATCCAAAACATCCAAAATTACATAGAATATATATATATATATATATATATATATATATATATATATAACATATTATGTTCTTATTTGGATAGAGAAAGCGAGGGGCCATTGATTGTGGGGGTGGGGAGGGAAGGGGGAGATGTTTATATGCCAATCTCTTTAAAAGAGGGATTCGACATAATCTGATATAGGACTTTCAAGAGTTTTAAACGTTTTAAATTTTACTCTTTTAAATTTAGACGAATTCTTTTTGCCTTTCAATCGTTTTGTAGAGCTTGTTTCATAACGTTTGTTGATATTATTTACAAACGTTTATTTTTTATTAAAATAACAGTATATGTTAAAACAATAAAAAGAACAGACCGACCTGCACTTTTCTGTTTCGACTCTTAATATATTTCTCTAATTTGTTTGAGCAAAAGTGCGACGATCTTGTTGTTATAAAAGAGAGAGAGAGAGAGAGAGAGAGAAAGAGAGAGAGGGAAAGAGAGAGAAAGAGAGAGAAAGAGAGAGAGAGAGAGTGACTGAGAGAGAGAGTGAGAGAGAGAGTGAGGGAGAGAGAGTGAGAGAGAGAAAGAGAGGGAGGAAGAGAGAGAGGGAGGGAGGGAGAGAGAGAAAAATGACGTTATGGGGGGAGAATATGTAATAGTTTTTAGAATGGTTTGTAATTGGGGAAAATTGGAAAATATATATCAAACCAAAGAGACGCAGTAATGTATATGTTTTTTTTTATTCAATTCCGTTATTTTTTTATTTACAAGTTCCAGCTCATTCTCACATACAAATCTATGGAAAGTTAATGCTTTTTCCCAACTTCATAAATTTCTTATATGCTATAAGCTATATAACTCACGTGTATTTAAAAAACTGTTGCGCTAATAAAATAACCAACCAATACTCACATATACTCCCAAAGGTGACGAATATTGATACGGAAGCACCGTCCATTTTTGTTATTGTCCACACACTGAAGTTAAAATTTCACAGTGGCATCACTCACAAGTAAAACGCACTCCGTCATTTTAAGAACAAGAAGGGCAGTCATCTAGGCAGGGAATCTACCATTTTTTTAAGCTCCATACACATTGAAACTAAATTAATGCCCGCCTACAGTCCTTTCAAAAGTTTTCCCAAACCATCACCATCTAACATATCTTGCAAATAAGTTATTTACCATCAACAACCGAAACGGACGTTGTCCACTGACAGTCAGTCCTTAATGAACGATTAGTTGTTTTAGTAATGCTGAAATAATCTTTCAGCAAGCAAATGGCCTTTCATCAGTGAATTGGCGTTGATGACTTGATGCAGTCCATGGAACTTTGAAATTGGCATTGCCAAAACGTTTTTTTTAAATATTAAAGCGATATAAGTATATGCTATTATAAATAATCGAGCAGATTTCTATGACACTTTTTGTTTGGGTGTCTGCCGTTTCGCGGAGGAGGGCCATCTTACCGGTGCTATACACCATCAATTCTACTTTGCCATATATATATATACATACATCCGAAGAAAGCACGGGTGTCGGGTGTTGGGATATACCCCATATGAATGGAAGAATGTAACGTGGCATGCACACACGTGTGTGCATGCCACTGTATACAGTTAATTAAAAACAGCGTGTGGAATTGAACGCACTGTCTTCTATGGCTACCGAAGAAAACGACATTCACCGAACAATTAGTGTTCCGTACTGTATGCTTCGTGGCAGAGTTTCGTTGGTTCACAAGAAGCAATTCAAATTTCAAATTAAATTTCAATTAAAATGGAAAATTTTTCACCTTTTCACAATCTTTTATACACACCAATGGTGAGGTCAGCATGATTTTGGTCAGCAGAACAACTTTCCTTGGTCGATTGCATTGCGCTATTGAAAGAACATGAAACAATGTTTGGTTGGAATGTTGGTCTTAACATGTCATGTTTAACCCAACATTCCAACGTTCCAACTTTTACGTTTTCAGTCTGTGGAGAAGATGAAGATGATAACAAGTTCCACTTTGAAGGACTTGTTTTTTTCTCATCACGCATTGTTGCTTCTGTTTTAGAATGAACTTCAATCTAAAAAAATGGAACTTATCAAAGTTTAGATAATCCACCTTCCTTCCTTTTTCCCTGTTGATAACGAGTTATCGTTTTTTATTCCTTTTCAGTCTGAAAGAGTAAAAACGACGATTGAAAGGCGCGACCTCAGGCGATTCTCCGAGTGAATAAGAACCATAGATAACTTTTAAAACAGAACTGGGATATATGCCTTGGTTAGATCGAATTTTAATTTTTTTAAAGGACCCTTTTTTTTAAAATAAAACAAAACGATCTGGGCATATATTTGATATATCCCATATTTATGTATATATATACTATAAATCGTTTTTAAACAAAGAAACGATCTAGGGATATTTTGAAAAAAGTCGTTTTTGGCCTTTTTCTATTTTGAATAGCTGGCAGTTCGCCGCACGATCACCCAGCGACAGCTTGTTCTTCAGGAGGTTACAGCACCATCTTTTTAAAATGATATTTGGTGTCTCCTGATATCATCAAAATTTGATGTCGACAATATTGTTTTAAAAAAATAGCACGAGAAAAATAGTCAACATTATAATGTTGACTATTTTTTCTCATTTTAAAAAATAAATGTTGTCAAAATTTTGACGATGCCGCACATGTCCACAAGTTGACACAAAAATCACCCAAAAATAGTCTTTTTGGACGGAGTAAAACAATTTTTTAAGCATTTTTTTAATGTTTCTGGGCCCAAAATATTTAATTAAATTTCTCAATGCGCTGACGGTGCAATGAAATGTTGTCTCGTACCATCCTTATTTAGTGAAAACAGTGTTTTAAACTCACTATTTATTGTGTAACCGGCATGTATTACAATAAAATAGTAAAATCTGTGATAGCTGACAACGTGACGAAGTGTCATGTGAATGTTTGGAAAGCCGTCAGCTGTGTGAGGGAGGGCAGACTGGCGTCGTTTCGAGTGTGAGAAAAGAGCAACGATGTTACCATATTATGGATTTATTTTCGCGTTGAAACTCAATAAATTAATTTACATGTGTGTCACTGTTTGAACGTACGAGCCAATAGGAATGGAACGTTTGGCATGAAAAAAGTGTACGGAAATGTATATTGGACCGGTTAATGAAAATAGAAGAGGAGCAGCATAATATGCTATATTACAGTATAACGAATCGTTTAAGGGCATGACATGAACTGTTCTGTGTGTGACATGGAATACACGCATCCCATGTCACATGGCACTTTGTAAGTAACCACACTTTAATTAAAATCTAACATGTCACAACATTTACGATTTCTTATCATCCCTCTTGCAGCTGCATAAAAATAGCTTACAAATATATTATGTGACAAGAATACAGCAGAGCACTGAATGAAATATGAGTCTTGGTGTCAGGGGTGAGCATCAAATTACTGTCATGTACAGCAATCATAAATGGTCGTGTATTCTGGACATATCGTTAGTTGACAGGAATAACTTAACTACTATGAGATGATTATTATAACCGGGAACGGAGACTGGAGGAAGAAGTTGTCAGCCATTGTACGAGAAGCAAGTGTGTGATGGGATTAGTTTTCATTATCTCTACGCGGCTCGCCATGTGTTCAACGACCACTACATGGATTAAACAGCTTATTTTTTCTATTGATTCATGGAATCCATCATCGTAAAAATTGAAGTATCGAATTAAGTTCGTTCTGCGTAATTCTATACCGTGACCGCTTATAACAGTACAAACAGTCACTGCAGTGACTATCTATATTCTGTATGTAACCCTGTCTTTACTATGATTGCACAACATTTCAAACCTTCCAAACTGAATATCTGCTCTGTTATCTCTTTTCTTGAATCACATTTCTCACACCATGGCGAATGGCCGTATGAATACTATCCCACATCGTAAAATATCGATCTATTGGCCCAAACTTACCTTTGAGTCACTTTGCTAAAGTAGATGTGCGTCCCAAGTACATTTTTATACACTTTTATAGACAGGAGATACCTTACGAGCTACAATGTCTCTTTTGGATTTTTTGAGGTAGACAGTCTCAATATTTTACCACCATAACACTATATTTACCGGTTACTCTACCCAAAAAAAGTTTTTAAAATTTTGGATAGAATTATATTCATACAACATTGGGACATACATGAAATCACAAATTGTGCTACAGCCAATTTATGTAATTTTGGGCAAATCGCAAAATACTCCTTTATGCGGCCCCTGAAAAGATGAAACACAAATTGTTAAATTTCACGAAGTTTGATAAAATTTCATCTGAGCACACCTTCAGATGAAGTTGATGACCGCCATCAACTTCAACCTGAGCTAATCCGGTCATCATCGTCAACCTGAGACTAGCCTCATCACCTTTCACTATGACAACCACATTACTCCTACTACTTTTATTAAAATTAGCGGAAAGAAGAAGCACCGTTCCTTTTCATAGCCGTCTTAATAAAATCGGCCAGCATCGTGGCCACCTTCGTTTGACGCGTCGAGCCTTAGTCGAGCCTGCAATGCCACTTTTTGTTGTGGTTTTTTTAATTCTATGTGTGATCAATCGCTAATAACGGTGACAGGAGTCGATCAAAAACCTTTGTTTATCTTTTGACTAAGTTTAAACCTCTTTACGACCAGTATACGCCGTATTCGGAAAATGGATATATGATAATACTTAAACTACATAGTATTTAAAGAGGAATACCAAGGAATTTAGACTAATTAAAGTGTTTGGGATTAATGCTCACATGGAACAGAACTAAAGGATCAAAATATGTTCTACAATTGTTATTTGGTGTGACAGATAGTTTTTCCAATTTATTCATTCATTTCTACCGTCGCTTGCTTGCCAAAGCTCTTCCAACGGACGAAAATGCTCAAATTAGAATGCCAACAATAAGTGAGATGGAAAAATACATTTAAGTTATAAAATATAAGTATACATCATTAGAAAATGTTTACGGTGCAGTGGACGGCGTCAAGATATACCTTGAACAATCAGGAGATTACATTATTAAAAATAGTTTTATAACGGCGGCTGGAAGAGAGACCATTATGTGAGAAATGCTTTTGTTTTCGCTCCTTTGGGATGATTATTACAGCATTCATCAACGTCAAGGGCTGTATGCATGACTCAAATATATCAGAATGGGATGTTATTTACAGCAGAGTGGAAAATTATCACAATAGAATAGGTGGGAAAATTTTGGTTGATTCGGATTTCGATAAGAGCCGATATACTTTCCTCATTAAGTCAGCTCAAGAAAAAACAAATGCGGAGGGTCCTGAAGAAGTAAATATAATTAGACAGAAGAAATATCTTCGAAAAGCATCGGAATGGGGCATGAGTATGTTTTAAGGGTTATTTAGTCGTATGAAGGATAGGTTTCTTTAATGAGGAAAAGGGGAATGAAAAATTATGATTTTGTTGACTTATCTTTTATTTAACCTAAAAACGAAACTTGTTGGTTTGAATCAAATACAAACCGTTTTTTTGCCATAGTTATCTGTTGAATCTTCATCATTTATTACAGACACATTACACATTTAAACCATTCAGAATCATCTTTATTCAAAGTTACATTATTTTTATTTGACATATTTTGTTCCATTATCATTGTCGTTATCTCCATGAAACGCTGATGTCGTCTATTATCAAGCTTTCATGCTTCCTAAAGTACTATTATTTCTTACTCTTGACGATGCTGGTCTTGAAAAAAAATTATTTTCATTAAGGAAATGATTCTTTCATCACCATCACGTTTAACTTTTTGTCGATGAGAGTTGACCAAAGTGTAGTGCAATGAACTTCCAGAAAGGAAGGAAGGAAAACGGCACTAAGGATTTTCTGAATCCTCGTTCCACGGTAGCTCGTGTGGGTAGTGCACTCCACCAAAAAGGGGCGTAAGGATGATAATTTAGTAAGTAGGTGGCTGTCGTCCTGGCGTGCGATGCCGGTATGGTCGATAGACGACGTAAGTCAGATGGTCAAAAGGTGCGCGAAAACGTGATTAGAACGATAGTCCAACGCTCACACCGCTAGGAGGGATGCGGTTGGAGCAGTTACTGAAGTTGACACGGATAACGGTCGCCGGTTCGGGATCACGCTTGTAAGGCGAAGGAGTTGACTAACTCTGGCGCAGCGGATGTCCTACCAGAGCCGAAGGATCTTTGTAGATCACGAGAAATGAAAGTTCGGGGATGGATGAAGTCTGAAAAACGCATGTATTTATTATCATTAAGGGCATTGAGGGCGGAGGAGACCCTCAAGTAAACTTCACCCGTCGCCTGATGGCGAAAGGAGGAGAGTACAGTAAGTCAAGTACAGTAAGGTGCTGTACTGGGTGTACAGCTGTCCGGAAAACACGTGGCCGACGGTTCAATTGCTCGAATTTGGCCAAACGCAGAAAACGAGACAAACGTGACAGAAGTGACGAAATTGGCAGAAGAGACAAACCTCACAATTGAAATCAAAAAGGTATGCAAGTATACCAGTATTGCATCACACAAAGGTCTAGCCTGTATTTCAGTATTAGCCTCTGAGGCTCGTTCCATCAGTGCATTAGAAGTAAGTAAGTTCCTATATTTGATCATATTCGCTAAGGGAGGGAATGGTGGCACAATTGAAGAGGTTGGCGTCACGCTGTCATCAGCAGATACAAGATCAATATCATCATCTATCATTTACATCATCAGTCTCGAGTGACGAACCAAAAGATTTGTCTGTAATATCCTCATAGTTTGCCGCATCTCCCATGTCAGATCGGTCTATAATCAAATAGCGTATATCTTTTTCTCGCTTCACATCTTCCGGCATATGGGGGTTACTATATGGGATTTTCCTTCTATTTACCGACGAAAACTTTTGCTTCAAACTACCAAATGTTCTGTCAGCAGAAGGGAAATCCTTTTAAGTGGTCTGTATGATCCATTTACCACTCTTCACTGCAGAGAGGTAGGAATTTCTTGATGTTATCTAATAAAAAATTAACTTCGACTTGCGTGAATCCGCTCCGATGTTGTTGACTACGTGAATTTGATTGAAGTTGTCGTCCAATTACTGGTAAAGGTGATAAAGACACACCAGCGTCTAGGATTCGTCTGTGAGATGGTTCCGTGTTGTTCGATGGAGTTTCCATGGGAGCCCCATATCCATGGGTCACATGAGGTTGTTGTGGAGGTTGTGCCAATGAGTTTGGTGATGGGACCTCAGAAGGTAATGGTGATGCTGCGGGAGTCGAATTGTAGATGAGGAAGAGTTCAGTCGCGGAGAAGATGTAGTAGTAAGACGTGCAGACAAAGATGGCGGAAGTTGACCAGATGTACATGAAGCATAACGTGTTGAAGTAGACGATACAAGTACTACATGATGTGTCGGTGATAGTGTGGCGTTTGTTTTATTTGGTGGTGGTTGTGACGAGCTTGGCATCTGAAAAAAGAAATCTGATAGTAGTCGGAGAGAGAAGGAGAATATGATTTTTTAGCAATAAAGACCGTGCGTTATGATGATGACGGCATTTATGTCGAGTGCTCTCAAGAAACAAAAAGTCCCGAAGTTTGGTAGAGACTCGAAGAAGCTTTAACGGGATACATATTCGTTTTATTGAACGTGAAATAGAGAGATCGAAACGGTCAACCTAGCATATCAAGCAGTTATAGTTGCCGTTTTGTTTTTGTAACGTTCGAAAATTACAAAAATCATAACACAAATTGTGATTTGAGTTCTGTATCAAACGTCTCCCACTGTGCGAGGTCCCAACCGGCGCGTGTAGATTTTTTGTGCAATTTTTATTAAATTTTATGTACGCAAATTGTGATTTGTGATTTCAGGTATGTCCCATTACTGCACCTACTGCTACTGTATCCTATCCGAAAACATAATTATATTTTCTCGTCGGTGGTGAAGAAAATTATACAATGAAAGACAGCCATATGCGTAATAAAAAATGATTCTGGAATTTTTGTCTTTTGTCTAAATTTAAAGATATCTCACACATGAAACACAGTTATCTATGAGTTAATTGTTCTCACAATTCAAATTCAGCAGTCGCTATTACCTTTCTAACGACTCCAGTTCAACAACTACTCTGCAACAAAGCTGTTTCATTTTAAAAGTCACTTCTACCTTACCACTAATCGAAATGATTCGCGGTGCACAAATGGCCTGCAGAAGAGCGTGTCCATCTGGCAAAAGCATTCGTATTTAAAAGTGCCGATCCAATCGTCGGAATCGACCAAAGTGCTGGTAGCTTTCGAGATAAACTTCATGAGAAGTTTGTTTCGTATAATCCGAATGAGAGTTAGTACCACAAATTATTCAGGGAGATGAGCGAAATATGCGTAGACTAAAACTCAAGAGATCTATGATGATATTCAAAAGTTTCGTTCTGTGTTAAAAGCAGAAGGAACAAGAATCTTCGGCAGTCGATTCATCGATCAACTGAAAATAACGAGAAAAAGTATGAGACGTAAGAGCCGTTTAGTCGTTCAGAATTACAATAACAAAGAGTCAGATGAAATATCAACTAAAACCCCTACGGTACACCGATTTTCTCAACTACACCTGCTGTCTTTGGCGGTATCTATACCAAATGTCAAGGTATTCTCACGCGATATTACGCAATCATATGTCCAAATCCAAACAGAGTTGGAGAGATCAGTGTGCGCATCGAAGCCTCAAAAGAAATGCAACTAGATAATAGCATGGTACTGAAAGTGGTAAAACCACCTTATGTAATAACCGAATTACGTCTGCACTGGTATTCGATCTATCTCTACCACCATCTAGATGAATTAGAAATGACTCGAATACGTGCAGACCCATGCCTACTCGTAAGAAGAAATAATGGACATGTAGACGGTCTTGTAGCTCTGCAAGTCGATGACTCGCTATCATTTGGCACAGAGGAATTTTAGAAGATGAATAATATGCCTCAAAAAAATTGGTAAGCAAAGAAAGATCATTCCTAACACGAAACAGACTAATCTTCAACGGCCTCGACATCAGTGCCATCAAAACTACCAACAACATCCAAATGACACAAAGTGATAAGATCACCAAACTACAGGTATCGACCGATCAATCCAGCTTTACCAGAAACAGGCCTTTGGAACAATATATAGGCATATGTACTAGACCGGACACCTTTGCAGCCAATCAACTGATCACACCCGGAAAAGAACCTATGGAAAAAGAGGAGATGAAAGCTCTAACACAAATAATAATGAGGATGTATGATACAAAAGAAACTGGTAATACTTTCCACAAACTAGACATGGACTCCGTCAGGATGGTACTGGTAAGTGATGCGGCCTTTGGAAACGCCAGAGAGTACCGAAGTCAGTTAGGCTACTTAGTTCAACTCGTCGACAAACAAAAAACCACCAACATCATCCATTATGCCTCCAAAAGATGCAATCGAGTGACAAGATCAGTTCTCGCTGCAGAAGTTTATGCACTAGTCCTCGATTTCGATCACACATATATAGTACGTGTTATGCTACAAGAAATGCTGGGCAGGAAACTTGACAACGACGGCTCAGTTGATTCTGTCAAATAGCCGTAACCGAGATGCTCCTTTTATTGGACTGGGAAAAATGTGGCGCGAGGTTTTAGTGTAGTCAGTTCTTTGGTTAGTAAAGGAATGAAATGTGTGTGTATTGATTTGTTCTTCGCTTGCCGTTTGGAGAGCGGGGTAACCTATTGCCATACTACCGTGGGTAGCTTGACGGGCTAATGGGTTTGAAGGCACGATAGTGTCTTCGTCAACTCTGGCGTCGCAGTTGACAACGATCGCAACGCAATAAATGCGCGGGAACTGTCTTGCTCGTACTGCTGATGATTGATCAGCCAAGGCGTGGTTGGTCGGTATCTGTCCTACCTGGGCTGATGATACCTTACGGCTCGAACGTGTTGTGAGATACTGATTGTTTGTCTAATGGCTAATTTTAATATTATTCTTCCCATCATCATTGAAGTGGGATTTAAGTATGCGAACAAGATACGAATAAATGATACGAATAAAAAACATTGCAAAACGGTCAATGATTCTAATTCGAGTCATTCCTCGAATTAATAATACACACATGTGAAATCACATGTGTAGATATTCAGCTTTTTATCCCCTAATCCCGTGACTTGCCCTGTAAGTAAGTTTATCCGAGTACAGTATCATGGTTCCATAACTGCATGAGAGTTTTGTATTCTCATGTGATGTGCCACCTGTACATACTGTTGGTGTGCCACCTGTAAATACTGTTGACGTGCCACCTGTAGATTTGTGGTATGTTAGTTGTCCAGTATACGGTGTCAATGATTACTTGTGGGTTGCGTAGCTTTTTCTCCATTCTTTCACTTTCCGTGCGAATCCTCCTCGTTCCTTATTGGAGTCATGTCCCTCTCTTTCGTCAACTTCTCTGACTGTGCCTGTTTCCTCTTTCTACTTTCGTCATCGCATGCAACGTCGTCTTTATTTAATGAACTTTATTGATTATTACTCCCCTTATCTTTCAACCTTCTTTACATTACTTTTACCCAACAACCGTCATTACCAACGATTCCGACATGTCGTCTTCGTCAACAATCATCAGCCTGACAATTCATCACCAACAATTATCATCCCTTCATTTGATGATTAGCAATCACTATCCCCAACATTATATCATCAACGGTTATCATCCCCAACATATTATCACCATTTATTTATCATCCCCAACATTTCATCATTAGCAAACGTCATCCCGACTTTCAGTCATTCGCTTCACTCAGCCATTACCCACGTTACCAACTCACCCTCCTCATCCTTCCCCTCATTTGTCCTTGCACGAAGAGCTCATCGATGTGTCAAATCGACACAATCTGGTCGTCCAGTAAAGGTACTGAGGTCCGACAACGGTGGTGAATACATCACGGACAATTTAAAAAAGTTTCTCAGTACGGACCGTATAGAGATCGATCTCACAATACCAGATAATACATGGCAAAATGGCGTAGCAGAACGACTTATCCGAACCATAGCCGAACTAGTTCGATTCATGCTCAAACATAAAGACCTAAAAAAACAATTCTGGGATGAGGCTGTATCTGTAGCTGTACATGTTAGAAATCGGGTTACTACTCGTGGTCTACTTGGTTATATCAATCTACATGGGCTGTAGACGGGGAACAAACCAAACGTTAGCTACTTTCGAATGTTTGAAAGTCGCTGTTGGTGTCGAATTCCGAAAAGAACTATGGATAAACTAGATCCTCGTGCAATGGAGGCCATATTTTTGTGTTATGCTTCCCGTGAAGAGGGTTACAAGCTCTGGGATAGTGAATCAAGTCGAACGGTATTCTCGAGAGATGTGACGTTTGACGAGTCCATTCCTTCACGTGTTACTGAAATGGATTCTAAACAAGATAGCTTTGATGACCAGATATATATCTACCCTCGCTTAAACTTCTCCAATGAAACAAACTATCTAGCTTTGACTTTCGGTAATTGCCCACAACTGAAGTAACGCCTGCGGAAAATGTAACCAGTGAAATTCATTTTACCGCTGAAAAAGGCACACAGAATAGGACGAACCAGAGCATTGATTATGTGGACCCCCGACGTTCCGGGCGTGCTCGAAATCCATCATGAAAGAGCCAATAGCGTTTATATCTACGATCCTCGATCAAACCGTGAGGCTGTATTGCACCCAGAAGCTAGTTTTCTTCTGAAGGCATCTCAGGAAGAATATAATTCTCTCATTGAAAACTACACTTGGAACATTGTGGCCCGTCCTCTAAATCGTAACGTCGTTTCATGCCGGTAGGTATACAAAAAAGGAGGGGCCTTTACCAAGTTGGGCACTGTTCAAAAGGTACAAAGTACGCCTCGTCGCAAGAGGATTCTCACATATTGATGGAATAGACTACTCGGAAACTTTATCCCCGGTAATAAGGTTCACATCTATCCATGTGATATTGGCCATCTGTGGAGCTCTTGATCCCGAACTCCACCAGATGGGTGTCATGACCGCCTTTCTGAATGTTGACCACCTAGAGGAGGCAGTTTACCTGGAACAACCGGAAGGCTTTGAGGAAGGTGACCCTAATAACTTTGTTTGTCATTTGATAGGGACCATCTATGGACTCAAGCAGGCTCCGAAGAGGTGGTATGTGAAGATAGACGACTTCCTCGTGGAGGATCTGAAGTTCAATCGAAACCTTGCAGATGATTGTGTTTTTATTTTACACAGAGAGGGAAGTGTCTTTCATTGTTTCTATATACGTTGACTGCATGTTAATTGCCTGCAGCGGTACGTCATTGCTTTCTTGGACCAAATATGAGCTTTCATCTAGGTTCAAGATGAAGAAATTGAATGAGGCTCGAACATGTCTCGTATTCGATATAGTATGGAACAGAATCTCCAGGAATATTTGGCTATCACAATCTCGCTACCCACTGAGAGTAATCGAGTGCTTCGATATCAGCGATGCTAAAGTAATTGAGACACCCATGTAAATTAACTTGGATCTGAATTTGAAGGATCCATTAGCCCACGTTCCGTATTGTGAGACTGTTGGTTCAGTGATGTATTTAATCGTGGATACTCGTCCTGACCTCGAATTTTCTGTATTACAGCTGGCCAAATACGTTTATAATCCTTCATAGTTATGTATTGCATTGCACTTCCCAAAGAAGGGAGGGAAGGAGAACGGCACTAATAGTGTTCTATGTCCTCTTTCCGCAGTAGAGTGTATCGGCTTTGCACTCCACCAAAAGGGGAGGCGTTGAAGTTGTCAGGTGACTCTCGGCGAATGCGCGGGGTGGTGAGTATTACTTGTCACGACCGCGGTCGGCGAGAGACGATGTGTGAAGGTCTGAGTTGGATCTTGGTCACACTTGTAAGGCGGTGCATACAACACGACGCAAGTGATTAACTGACGTGATCTACCCCATTTACAACAATGGTCTTATAACTAAAACCAACAACTACCCACACTAATCTAAGGACCTTACCGTACCTAAACAACTCTATTCTTCAGATAACTGACAACCGTGGTATGTGACACGTGTATATTCCACGCACGACTATGCATCCAATAATGTCGTCACTGGAACTACTCACGCCAATCATGGCTACCCACAAACACTGTGGACAGTTTTCCCCAGGATCAAACTAGCTACTGTAATCCACGTGTGTGTAGGCTACAAGCTTCTGCATACATAGATCACTACTGTCTCTGCTTTTGGCGTCCTTATTCCGTATAAGAACGCCACCGGCACCATTCCTTCCTTACCTCTTTCTCTCTCTTCAGCACTTTTTATACAACAATTAAACTTAGTTTAACTTGCTGTTACCGTCCGGGTATTGATATCGTTTCACACAAAGTCACCAAAACCCTGTATTGATACTAGAATCGCGCATACCGTCCTACTTACCATAGCTATCTACTCACTGTCCTTCTTTGAATTCACCCGCACAGGCTGTCACCATCACCCGTACACTACACCACCTTTCAAAAGAATAACCTCTATAACTACATAGACTATTATCCACACTCGTCAAAACTCACTACAGTACTTTTCCACCTCCAGTCCACGCTCATCCTTCTGACCTCGGTACCTGAATATCTTAGTTACTGCAGTCACCTTAAATCCACATTACGAATCCACCTTCATAATCCACCTCGTATACACCCGTAGACCCACATGGCAATATTCAACCAAACGACGCTGATTATTATCGTCCTGAATATAGCCGTTTCGCACAAACCATTGTCCTTCGACAGTAAGGTGAGTCGGACCAAAAGTGGCACGTGTAAGGTGCTGTTGGAGGACTCTGCGAGCGAGATAGGATGACTGCCGTCGCCGAAAAAGATTCGATGTCTTGAACAAAACGCAGATTTTGGGGGTATATTCGGTCTCGAATTTTCTTGCCTTTACTAAAATCTAAAGTCCAAAGTCCGAAAAACCACTTTAAGTACGTCCCACACGCCGCCGGTTGGC
>JAULBU010073895.1:0-10261 GCA_032358235.1 Odonthalia washingtoniensis | reverse complement strand
GGTATAAATTTCACAGAACAACAGCTTTTCTATCGGCCCAAGCATCGTTCCCATAACTATGATCGACATAATCGCTACAATAAACCGAAACGTGGAATCATATGCTTCAACTGTGAAGAAGGACACAACCAAAATAGTTGCCCCAATCTGAGGAATGAGGAGAAGATTACTAAAAATGCTAACGAAAAAGCCAGGTAACGTAGTTTTAAAAACGGGATATCGCAAATTCACTATGGTGAATTACCCTCATCTGGATTAATCCCCGGTTTAATTCAAGCGGTTTGCCTGGCTAAACGTCTCAATGGCAGCTCCATCTTGGATTCAACTTGCAATCATAAATTGGAACAGCATCATTCAACTTGCAATCATTCAACTTACGATACGCAACACGGTAAAGCAGCGCCTCGGTACATTCAAGCCGTATCAATAAAATCTAATGAACTAAAATCTGCAATCGGAATACCACCATCATCATTCAATTTGGAACGTGACGATATATTTTTTATATCCAGAGAAAGCACGAAACGAGATGACGAAAGTTCCGATGAAGCGATTGTCACAATTCATCACCCATGAACTACTGCATGCAATACCAACACGAACAATAATATCCGCATCTCTACCAACTAATACAATGGAATCATTGAATTTTATCGGTTTCTGTGTAGACTCCGGCGCAGGGGTTTCAACAATTGTACTACCTCAACTTTTAGCGTATTGCAAGAAGTTCAAAGTAGAAGCAACGTAAAAAATAGAAAAAGCTTTATTTTCCTCCGGGGAATCTATCCACGAAAGCTACGGGATATTTATCGTTCGACTTCCGTTGCTGAAGAATTCGTTTCTGTAAATACCGTTATCCGTAGTGCGAATTTATATCCCTTTGCTGATAGGTCTTGACTTCATGTGATGGCACAAGTTGATCCTCGACTATGAGGATAATTCTTTGAAAAGTACATCTCCACCCTGGGAGCTGCAAATCTGTTTTATCAACCATCATTCCTATATCGTCCCGTCAATCAAATCGATACTTTTCACAAAAACCGAGTTGGGAAAATGCACCTCCAGTTTGCACATCCTCCCTCCGCAAGATTATATCAGATATTAAAGCCATCAAAACCTGATTTTAGTCCATCGATCCACAATACATTGAATCAGGTGTCGTTTGTGTGTGATCTTTTCCAGGAATACCACTCCCCTCCGTTTCTTTTTCGGGTAGCACTACCTCCCGATAGAATTGTTTTTAATCAAGAAGTAGCAATGTATCTTATGTGGCTAAATGGGATCCGGTACTGCATATAGTCGACGTGAATACTGGCTTCCAGAATGCAGTATTTGTGGAAAACAAGACGTCCAAACACCTCTAGGAACAATTTATTCTATGCTGAGCAAGTTCGTTCGCATGATACCCTAATCAAATACGGCTCGACCAAGAACGTTCGTTCTTAAGCACGGATTTGAGGGCGGATGCTCAATTTCAGGGAATTGAGCTTAAATTCAGAGGTATCGAGTAGCATAACGCCATTGGGCCAGGAGAAGCATTCCATCATTCTCTTTGTCGTATCTACACAAAACAAAGGCAGGAGTATTCCACAGCTTCCAAGGAATTCGTGCTAAGCCTAATCCCGTAGGGTGCTTTTCATCTACTAACCGCTCGAAGCTTTCACTATCAGCAAACATACTAGGTGGAGGGTTTGTGATGGCGATCAAAAATGCAGGAAAGGCCGACCAGAAATACAAGGCGAGATTCATGGCCCAGGGTCAAAGAGACAAATAAAAGGAATTTATCATTCATAACTCTCCCACCCTGAGACACAAATCGTTGAGAACTATTTTATCAGTGGCCTGAATGAGAGGATTCAACGTCTGGACCCAAGTTGTTTCTCAGAATTCCATTCAAAGCGTGAAGCAAATCCGGTCGGTCTACTTCAAGTCACACGCGATGTTCGAGCTAGTTAAGAACCAGATACTGAAACTGGAGAAAACTCTCTATGGATTGGTCGACTCATGAGATCACTGGACAGATATATGTGGTTCGCATGTCACTGTAAATAGTAAAGACGACTTTGGTATTAATCCAACTACTGGATATCTATCTCATTTCTATGAACTAAACACCTCCGGTAATTTTGAAGGAATGATAGGTCTATATATAGACGATTCTATTGGTATTGGAAATAAATAATTGGAAGAATCCAGCAAGCGAACGGAAACGAAGTTCCTTTTTCAACCTTGAAATGAAGCGCCTCTTGATTTTTCAGGGATAGAATTTGACATGGAAGATATGGAATTTCTCACTCGTCAGACAAAGTACATACTGAAACTCAATCAACTATCATCCTCCGCGACATTTGACATCTTTCGATTTCTTCGACATCAGTTAGCTTTGTTAAGAAACTGCATGCCGGATTTTATGGCAGGTTTCAACATTATTTCTCAAGTGACTGGGACAAAATTTTATTCTAAGCATATTACATTGGTAAACAAACTGGTAAAACACGTACAAGCTACCTCTCTCCTTATAATTCCATTTTATAACCTCTACGAAGAATCCATTGAACTGGTCTCTTTTTCTTATGGATCGTTCGCAAATATGAAAAGTCAGTCATCTCAAATTGGGTAGATAATATTTTTAGAAGATAAATATGGGAATGATAATTGCATGGACTACTCGAGTCACAAGTCAGGAAGAGTGACTCGATCAGTTCTGGGTAGTGAAATATTTTCCTTCGCCAATGCAGTTGATGTAGCAGTCATGATTCGACATGACCTCAAGAAAGTTCTCAGTAGGAACATTCCGTTGCAACTATTGACAGACTCCGCTTCGCTGTTTAACGTAATCTCTAAATCGTCAGTAACGACTGAAAAACGATTGATGATCGATATCATAGCAGCGCGGCAGTCATATAAATGCAAGGAAATTACTGAGATTGGTTGGGTAAGAACGGAAAACAATCTGGCAGACGCGTTAACCAAATTCGATCCTGGTAAACCCCTGTTGGAATTTATGCATACGGGGAAATTGAAATACGCAATTTGACAAGTAGCCATAGGGGAGGAACCTGACGAGTCAGAAGAAGTAACTCCAGTTCTACAAGCTCTCTAATGGTGTGTTAATCTAAGCTTGCTACCGGTGTTGATTCACAGAAGGCGCTAACCTTCTCCTGTAAAAAAGGAAAAGGTCAAGTTTGTGAAAAAAAGACAATACTAGTGGGTTTGGGAAATCCTAAACAACTTTTCTATTCGAAACATACAGTAATACAATAGGGAGGTTGATTGATTTATAGTTTTTTTTGTTTCAAGATTTCCATAGAAGTGCTGTTTTATCGTCAACTTTTTCAGGATTTTTCGATACCTTTTCTACCGTTTTTGCCCGTGACACCAGATGACCCGTCTTCCCAACTTTTATTACTAACTCTCTATTTGCATTTATTTTTCAACATCCGCCGGCGCATGTACAAACAATTTGCACTTGCGCACAGTAGCTAAATTCTTCTTCTTACCATCACCGTCACCCCTAGAACATGGCAGATATGGCTCTTTCCATGGATCTTACTGGGAATCCCGGTTCCAGATATGAAGAACCAGCACGAGTGCAAGTTTCAACAACTCCAACTAGAGCGCCGGTTGCACACCCCCAACGACATTGTATTGACACAACAGCTCACACTACAAACCCTCATCCACAGCAACAATACGATGTGACATCAACTCAGACTTCGCATCCCCTTCCCCTGGTTTCCGCATCTACACAATCTACTCGAAGAAGATGGGTGAATCTTCCAAAAGATGCGGAAGTCGGGTTATTGAAGGAGGTACAAGCACGTGGTGCACATCTTGCTGGGTTTGGCCGGGCTGATGAATTATTTGAGGCAGTCGCAAAAAGCATGAATTAATCTGGATTACTACCCTGGAAGGCAGATACAAAGAACTGTGGAGACAGGTTCAAATACTTGATAAAAAACTGGAAAAAAATGAAAAATGTAATCAGGAAAAGTCGGAGAGTGCAGAGGACTTTACTGAATTTGACAAACTTTGCGCCGATCTTAGTTCCGAGACCGAAGACGTTGAAATTGAACGTGATGTTCAATGCGAAAGAGTAAGAGTACGAGATGAAACTTTAATTTCAGCAGGGGAGGAAGTTAAAAATATTGCGATGAACCGACTTCAATGTCGGGGCACAAGTTAAGGTGCCGTTACTGAAGGATCCGATTCGCAAACAACACCCTCTAAAAAACGCCGCTTGACAAGAAATGATGATATGTCTAGATCAATTGATTCTCTTGAGAATGCAAAAAAAAAGAATAGAATTCCAAGTAAAGAGTGAAGAAAGAGAAAACAAAAACGATTTGTTGGACACAAATCGGTTTGAATTTGAGAAAGCAGCACATGAATCAAATAAAAGCTTTGAGCAGCAAAGGCTGACTATAGAAAAGAATCGTCTGGAATAATAAGCACAAAGGGACGTATCACAATCTACGGAGCGCAGAGAAATAATTAAATTACAACGTGAGATGTTGAGAGTAATTAGGCAACGTGATTCTAATCAAACAGAAGAACGAGTTGTCTCATCGAATGTTCAGAAGGAGCTTCTTGAGATTTGACGAGTGCTTAAGAAATAATAAGTCAAAACTACGTTTTTATTGAAAACCCAAGATGTATTCTTCTAACGACGATGCTTGGAAATTAAAAAACTGGCTTGTTTTCGAGCCATACAAACAGGCTCTGAAATCCCATAAAAGTGCTCCAACGATGTAATGCAAAGCTATGGGTGTGATGCTCGTAATGTTTTTACGCGTAAAGTCGATATACGTTAACTCCTTTTTTTTATATATTTTAAACCCCATTCAACAGATGTCCGAAGTCTGTTCCTTTCCTTGTTGAACGTGCGTTGCACCTCACTCAAACCTGCATCTTGATATTCTATTTTCAAATAGGAACACAAGACGTACGCACTGTCACGGTAAATATAAAAGTGTCGCCCATCTATGAGAAATGACCTTTTCGGTGATGTTTTTGAATTTTCAACTCTGCACAGAGTCATGTCATGATTGCGTGATTCCAAATGGCCGAACAGATGAAAAATAATCCCATCAGGCAAACTCACAGATTGCAAATTCACGCCATTTCTTCTTTTGTGACCTGAATAAGTTTCTCTTTTATTTGCACCTTTTGGAAGCGCAATAAATATATGGGTTCCATCTATGAACCCAACGCATAGGTCGTATTGTTCCGCTTTCTTTCCAATGGAATCTTCGTAAAGTTCAGAGCTCTTCTGAATACACTGATCACGAAAGTTTGTGATCAGACTACCGTACTTCAAATTGAAATATTCAAAGCACTAGTAGAATATTTCATTGAGAACGCCCAAATTCTTTCCAAATTCCAGCTCTAAGGTAGACCATCAATTTGCAGTGCCCAGTCTGCGGCACATCAAACAAAATGAAAATATAAAATATGTTTTGTATTTTCTTCTTTCCGTAAAGTTCATATAGTCCGGCCAATCGCATATTTTCCGTAATCTTAGTATGTCCTCCTTTTTAAATCAAAACTTTTGAAGACATATCTTGTCTTCTATATTTATGAGATCGAACTGACGTCCCATTAATAATTTTGTTCTATCCTGTAGCAATTTTTAGTTCCTGATCTTCATATTTCATTGGCGTAGAGGCGTCTATTCCACGAGCACGTACAAGTAATGTTACGTTGGTCACTACCCTATATGAATGTTATTTTTTTTGCATGCATCACGGATGCGCATTTTATAGCGTTCGTAAATAGTGTCTAAATAATGACTTAAACTATCAATTTGTTCTCTTTTGTTGTATCTATATAAATGAAACTCAGATTTTGATAGGGAGATTTTAATTTAATCAGATTCAAATCGATCGTTTCGATCGTTTACAATATTTAGATATGGCAATTGGTTCTGGGTTCGTGTTTTGGAGGATTGTTATGTAAAGAAATGAGGCTCAGGTCTGGTGTTTGGGAGGTTTATTACCTTTAGAAATATGTCTCAGTTATCGGTTCTTGTTCGGCAGGCTTATTAAATTTAGTACTGAGAATCAGATCTGGCTTCGTGTTTGGTAGGATTAATAATCACATAGGCTGATTTGTTTGATGCCGCCGAGATGATCGTTGTTGTTGTAGAGGAGGGGTGAGGGGAGGAAGAAATGACGTAATTAAATTATTAAGTAAAATTTTCAGGCGTGAATAATTTCTATGTGCATGTCAAATAATTGACATGTAATTTTCTCTGTAAAATATCGACTTCTAAATTTTGTATTGAAATTTGATTTAGTCAACTTTTTTCAAAAGCCAATTTGTTCTGGACAATACCATAGAATAAAGTGTATTCACTTTATCATATAGTAAAGTTATTTGGGAATTACAAAACCCACTAATATCGTAACTACAAGTATAAACGAAGGTACAGAAGGAGGGCCACCTCCAGTGGTGGAACCTTAGTCAACTGGAGCGGGTGTGCGTAGTGGGTGGGGAGTGAGAGGCGGTCGTGGTAGTCGTGGAAGACGGGAGGGAGTGGTACGAGGGGATGCAAGAAGCGGAAGGAGCGATGGAGTTCGTATTGAGAAATATCGGATTGACATAAAGGAGGAGTGGGATGTTAGGAACGTTGTTTCTGGAGACAGTAGATTCCTATCAGAGGCTCATTTCGCTATGGAAACGCTCGACGAGAGAGAGGAAGGTTATATTGTGCTACTGTTGTCAGAAAGTTGGAGCTACAACGAGAGAAATAAGTGCTACCTGCACATCGTGTCGAATTTGCGTTGTTTTTCCTAGACCCAAAGCTGAAATGGATAAAGGAATGGCTTAATAATGTCTTATTTCTATTAGGAACTTAGAGTAGCCTGTAATGAAACAATCTGATTTGTACCGTTTTATGCCAATTTTACTTATGACAAATCAATTTGGCATTAGTGCAGAACAGGTGACAAGTATGGAAATAGATCTCGGACTCGAACCTCCGACTCCGCAGAGGTATAGATTTATGCTATCAAACCTTCCCGCTTACCCACCGATGCAATCAATGAGTAAGAAAAGTTCGTTATGGCCAGCCAGCATGACTGCACCCCAAAATTGATGAAGTTTGACAGTTTGCTGTCTTCATATTCCCGGCGCATCTTCCTGAACCTAATAGATCGAAACATCACAGTGGATGAAGATCTGTATGTAACGAGGGAATCAGAGACTCAGGTAAAGTGCCGTAATGGCCCAATGGGAAGGTCTCTGAGCTGAAATCACAACAGACGACCGTTTTGGTCCGAATATCACAGTTAGTTTTTGACGACGTGGTGAACCGCAACTGGAATCTATTTGCAAATATTTCGACTGTCTAATAGAAGGGAAAGGGAAAATTGTCTATCTGGGCTCGTAGTAACTACAGACAGAGGATATATATGATGGAAATTGCGGTGAATTACTTTAAAAGTAGAGGTATTGCATGAATATTCATCATGCCTCAGAACATAATTTGGTACAACCCATACGTAGAAATATCGCGTTTCAAAGTGAGGAGAGAAGAAGAATTAGAACAGTACGAAGAGAACTTTAAAAATTGTTGAGCCTGTCGTTTCTGAACTCAGCTGGTTCCCTCTTTCTTATCTTATTTTGTGCTTTGTCCTACTTCTTTTGCTTTTTCTTTTCATTTCCCTACTCTACCACGTCCTTCTTGAATTGTTCCCTCATTTATTAAGTGCCCGTCTGCCTTCATTATGTAGTCAAATAGTGTGTGTTTGAAATTACGTGTAGGGTAGATATATGTTTAGTAACCGTTTCCCCTCGTCAAATATGTATTGGAAAAGTTACGGGATGTGACGTGTTGTGACACCCTTTTCGCTTGTTGATGTCCCGATCGATCCTGGAGTCGCGATCGAAAGAAAGGAGCAAACCCAGTCTATAGAAGTAGGCTAAGGTCCTGTGTCCAATTGGGATTTCTCCAAATTATTGCAAATGGGGAAGTTTTCTGAAGTCTTTGTCAGCGCTGTTTCCTTGGAGAATCAGTATTATCACTGGCAGGATTTACTTTTGGGGTTTTGGTTGTTCGTTCATTGTTATCATTTATTATTCTGCTACTCGACCATGGCCATGAGGTATGTTATTAGTATCTTTCAGTTCAGCCGAAAGACTACGGTTTTGTACACGTGAAGATGAATTTTCTAATTCACCGACACTGGAACATGTAATATTCCTTTCTACGTACATTGTACTACATTGTATTATTTACGTGTCACTAATGTAAACGAATAATCTAATTGCCTGAAAAGCCTACCATTCCACCTCGATTACATGTCAGTATCGACTAACCAATTCTACGGAATCAGACTCAAACGCTTTCCGTTTTGGCCGTCGATACTGCTGTTTCCCAGGTTAAGGCTTTCGTATCGAACTTGTTGATTTTCATAAGTCCTCAGAGTGGATGAGAGTTTGTTAAGATGGGTTTGGTAAGCGTGTCTACCAGGATTTTTGTCCCCCCGTCAGTGTCCTCGGAAAGAAATGTTGGCTTCCAAAGAGTGCAGACCCGAATGTATTTTAGTACCGGGTTTTCGAGGCCCAAATGGAAGCTTCGATATGGAGCATCCGTTGAGAACTAAGTAATGTGCAGTTTGTACAAAAAATCTGCATTTTGTGTGGAGTGGGAACGGAATGGACCAAAAGAATTGTGCTTCAATTTAAATTTTGAGAAAAAGGGCAGGAATGGAAATGAGATTTGAAAATAAACGAAATTATGTTTATTTTAAAAAGGGCCATTTCAAGATTAGACCTTAGACAGGTGTGTAAACGTAAGGTTCAGTACTGAGATTTTGTGAAATGTTTTCATTCAGCACCGAGATATTTCAGAACGACAAAATCAGTACAAAATGTTTGCAAATAGTAACAGATCAGACCCGAGATAAACTTTATATGCAAAATTAGTACAGAGATAAATACAATTTTTTTCAATTCGATCCATTTACCTAGTACTATTAATGACAAATCGCAGTACAAATCATGTCAAATCCCAAAGATCTTGGTACTCACCATGGTAAATATCAAAAAATCTTGGTACTAAACCCGCGATTTGTGGAAAATTGCCAAAACGCAATGTGGATATCTCGGTACTAATCTTGTGTTTCTGCTCATGAAAAGTAGTTGTACCTGAAGGAGGAGGTGGTGGAGCACAATCTTCTTCCTCCTCATCGAATACTTGCCTCAACTCACAAGTTCTTGCGGTATGACCCGGAAGGTGAAATAAGAACAATTATAGAAACGCTTACGTTGTGTAGGAACCTTCTCGTTCCATGAACTCTTTCTTTTACTAGCTTTCTTTACCGGACGACCACATGGGGGAGGAAGTACGACAGGTGTATATTTTCCCCAGCTGCGACTAATCTTCTAGATTCTACGATGTTGCTGTCAATATCAGCCTGACGTGGGAGCGGAAAAGTAACATCGTTATACTGATTTCTCCACGTGGTCAATAGATGGCGGGTAGCCACATACTTATGAATGTTCACGGGTCCAAACTTTTCTAAATGCACTGCCACACCATGAAGACATGGATAACCGTCACGTGGAGTAGAATATGTACAGAAGTATGGTGGTGTTTGTAATTGATCACTGAGAATCACGTGCCTAGTTTGTGATGAATAGGTGTGACACTTTACAGTTGCCTCCATTTGTCCAGTCTGCTGAAAAAACTGAACTGTGTCCATGAAAACGCGACCCATACGCATGAGATAGGCCAGATGCTGCTTCGTTGGCGGCGGTACAAGCCATACGCATGCAAATTCTGCTACTTTTTGTAGTAGGAAACCAGTTCGTTGAACATCCACAACTTTCTTCATCGTTGTCTGGGTCTCTACACCTCGAGTATTATTACGCAAGGAGGCACACATTTGGCTCTCAACACCCTGGCTTGTGTGAAAGAGATCTTGTAGACAGGAATATGCGTAGTATTGCTCACTGTCCTTGAACCCAGAAAGATAACGGCGTTGTTTTGAACCGTATTGTAGTTTGATAGCATTAACGTCGGCTGTAGACGACGCACACAGAGCGCTCTGATATAGTCTGATCCTATTCGACTTCTCCGCACCAATAGCAGGTGCCATGTTCTTCTGTACATGGATGGAATCCATAAAAAGCTCTGCATGATCCATAACCTCTCTGTAAGAAGAATAAATGCACTTTTCTTGATCAACTACGGTCACTCCTCCTTCTACATCAAAGTCATCTATCTCGTTCAGTGCAGTGAACACTGTATTCC